>JANHGN010009117.1:0-18291 GCA_024605025.1 Megaceryle maxima
GGGGGTCTCTCTGGGGGTTTTGGGGGTCTCTCGGGTTTTGGGGGTTTTTTGGGTTTTGGGGCTTGGTTGGTTGTTTTTTTGTTTTTTGGGGTTTTTTTAAGATAGTTGAACCTCTTCTACCTTGTGAAAGGACCAATGAGTTTCCCTATCTTCTTTGTATCTAGTTCTTATTAAAAAAAAAAAAAAAAGGCACCAAAAAAGGCACCAAAAAAACCCCAACAACCACAAGCAAAATAACCACCACACACACAAAAAAAGCAAACAACAAAACCAGAGCACAAAAAATACCCAAGCAAACAATAGCTTGCAAATGGTTGACTACTTTTAAGATAATTCTCAGTTTAATTAGTTGAGAATAAGTTTCCTCCAGTGCTGTGTCCCACAAATCTTGCAACCTTCGGAAATGCAGTAACACCACCAGTTCACTGTCATCCATCAGAACTATCCCGAATCTGTCACAGCAGTCTTTTCTTCTTGCTTGCAGGTCTCAGTTTTTCAAAAATCCAAATTTCTGTTTGTCTTAATAGCAGTAAGATACAGCAGATTTCACCGGGCAGCTGTTGAATTTTGAACACTTCCCCTCCTATGAATTAATTGGACCAGTTATGGCACTTTGTACATAGTGGGATTCTGTTATAAGAGTCTTTACGTACCTCGCTGTGGGCATCAGCAGCTGCACTGGGTTCAAAAAAACCATGCAGACCTGGCACTTCAGGACATGGTTTAGTGGTCAGGGTAGTGCTGGGTAGATGGTTGGATGTGATAATCTTAGAGGTCTTTTCCAACATTAATGTTCTATGATACAAACGCAGTGCTGTGGCTCTCTGGTGTTTAATAGGTAACGGACAGTATAGCTCTCCTGACACAGAAGGCGAGAGTTGTTTTCAAATTTTATTGCTTCTAAGCTTAATTTTGAAAGTATAAATGCTTCAGTGTCTGCTAGAGTGATAAGGCATTTTGTAGATTGATTATAATGGCGGTTGTGTCTTGAAGGCAAGACAACTGTCCTGACATGTTTCTCTAAAACACAAAATTAAGATGGGCTTTTATGAAGTGTAATTGCCCATGGATGGGACTGTTAGGCAACACCATTGTGAATTTGGCAATGATGCTGACACTGTTGTTTAGGCTAGGGGAAGAGGAATGTGGCCAGTGGCATGATGAGAGAAAGGCTGGTGACAGTGGGAGAGAAAAGGTAGCAATGACTGGTCGTTCTGACTTTGGGGGGAGCAGAAGCATCCTGCTTTAGCACCTTGTACAGATTAAGAGTACAGAGCTCCCCTGTAGCTGAGGACTTCTTGCTGAACTTTGAAACAACATTTTATTTGTCCTAAACCCAGGCCATGAAACCAACTTTTGAAGATAAAGATCTGCCTTGATCTTGCTGGTGTTCTGTAAGGATTGTGTGTGGACGGTGTATTTTATAAGTTGAGAAAGTTCTTGAACTGGTAAACTGTAGAAATATTTGTGTTATGAGCAGAAGTTGCTTCTCCTCATGCACGTACTAAAAATAACTTTTAAAGAAAGGCCAACATCTGTAAACTGAAATATTTCTCTTCCAAGCCAAAGACAAAACCTTGCCTCTGACCATTGCAAATTCCTTTTAGCACATCCATGTAATCTTTTGACTTCCTTTTTATTTGCCACTTCAGCTTTTAGCACATTGTCTGGCAAGTAGCTAACATTATTGTGAGGTTTTTTCAGTTCACAAAGAATTTGGTTACAGTGACAACTATTTGAAAAGGTAGAAGTGAAAAGTCATCAGTTGTCTCAGTAGCATTTTTCTTAGTTTAATTCCATAAAGTGTAGAACTATTTCTAGACTGATCATGCAAATTTCAATAGCTAAACAGCTTTTTGCACTCATAAGTGGCAAAACAAGGCATGTCTCTTATGTTGGTATGTCTTCTACTGTGAGTGCTAATCGTTCTCTTGCCCATACCTGATAGAAGGTAGACCCTGAGTAAGTGCTGTTAATTTTAATACTTTAACCTTTACGGTTTCAGATCACTGTTAACAGAGTTTGCCAAAATAGAACTTTATCAATCTACCCTCCTAGTGTGGAGTGGCAAAAATCACAAATTTGCTGATTTTTTTTTTTTTTTTCACAGCACCCCACCACCAGCCAACCAACCCACGAGCTATTCCTCTCCGTGCCTTCTGTACTCATGTTAAAACCAATGAGCATTGCTGCATAACCCGAGAGCTCTTTCTGGAAGTGTTTTCTGCACTTAAATGCGTGTTACTAAAGGGCTTTTTAAATTATAGCGGTGTTTCATGTGCAGTATTGCCAGTTTAATGATGTTGTAACTTGTGGGCATAGTATAATTAGTCTCTGCAATTGAAAAAGGACCTTTTCTGGAGGGGAAAAGGGAGGCATTTAACAAATACTCACAATCTGCAAAGCCAAAGTACTATAATTTAGCAAGGTCCTGTTCCTCCCACTTTAATTTTTTTTATTTCTGATTTCATGTACAGAGTACTGAGGCATATGAAGATTTTTAAATCCTGCCAAAGCTTATATTCAAAACTGTCTTGCAGTGTACAACAATATGTATTTTTAAACTGTAATTTTATTAATATAGCTCTAGAAAATTAATTGTACATGTATTTAAGCCATCCGTTAATTTTAAATTGAAAAGCTTCATCATCTCCCTTCCTATCCCCCCCCCATCTCATTTCTCTTCACTGTTGCTGCTGGACTCTTTGGAATTTTGGATTTGAGTATGTTATTAATTTTGGAAGCAAGCCTGACATCTTTCCCAACTAAACTAATAGTAAGTCATCTAAAGAATAACACTAGCAAATATGTGGACGAATGACTCAACACAGCAGAAGGGAGAAGCGGTCGTACTGCACCACGGCTGTTTGCCCAGAGAAGTTGATCAGCATGAAGACAAGTTTATTGTCTTTTTAGATTTCCAAGAAGCATTTTTTCAGGGTTGCTAGTGGCTTCTCACAGGGATCCGTTGCTGCTGGAGTCATGCTCTCACATTGCTTATCACAGGGCTGGAAAGTCAAGGGATCAGAGTGACAGTTTGGCAGTACTAATAAGTTACTTGAAGTAGCTACATCGATGGCAAACCAGAAGCAGCTCCACAAACCCAGAAGGATTCCCTGACAGATGATCGTTGCAGTTTGAAATAGCAAATGAGGTCTAACGTGCCTGAATTTAAACTGCCACATAGTGGTACATTAGATACAATTCTCAGTTAATACACAGAACTGGTGCATTTAAACTCAAGTACTAAAGGTTGAAAACTTCTCAATACAATATAGGGAGGCCCATGAAAAGTGGCATAGATGGGATGAACAAGCATTTATTGTTCCTCGAGGAGAACAATACCCTTTGTAAGGTGTGGGAATATCAAATCAGTAGGTGGCATGTTCAAACAAAAGAAGGAGGTTCATAATAAAACATGTCACTGAGCTGCACAGGTGCCAGAAGTCACAGACTTCCATCTAAAGCAGAGAGGAGGAGCAAGGGGAGGAAAAATTCATTGAACTCTACTAAATAAGACACCAGAGCTGGCTCTGAAATGCATAGCTGGAGCAAATACTGAAGATTAGAAGAGTACTCTAGAAGTATCACAGCATTGTTTCGTGTTAGACAAAAAAAGCTAGATCTAGAAAGAACTGAAATACTGTTTTTTTTTCCCACTCTTAACAGCTGGAAATAGTGCCTGAAATAAAAAATGTTAGTGTTGCTGAGGCTTTGCCAGTACTCGTGTAAGAGTTTCATGTTTTGGCATAGCACGCTTTAATAATTAATCACTCTTGACACTTCAAATTGCTAATGATATTGCATAGGAACCTTTTCAGTGAACTTTAAATTAAAGGAAAACACTTCTTAAATCTGAGTCAGCTTTTGAAACAGTGTGCTACGAAACCTGCAGCTTTAGTCAAAACATTGGGGGATTTTTTGTCAGACCTATATGTATTCTTGAATATGTTGAGAATAGCAGTTCAGAGTTATTAATATACAATGTATATGCATAGAGAGCTGAAGAAAAATGGATGCTTGATTGATTTTTTTTTTTAATTTGCATATTTAATGTTACAAAGTATCTGGTCCCCATATTAAGAAAATCTGGACTGTTCCTAATAGCCAGATTAAGAAAAAAACTGTGACAGCTGATATTTCTGTATTTTTTGGCTGGAATTTTTAGTATAAAGTGACAAACTGGAGGAAGATTTCATAGGATGCATCTGCTTTGACTGAACTTCTTCAATTTATGGTAACTGACAAAACAAATTTGCCTCACTGGCTGAAAAAAATGAAGAGTCTAAAAGACCAGGGTGGAGCTCAGTGCAGTTCAAATACATACATGTAAAAAAATTTTCTTTTTCTTTTCCACGGTAGTACAAAGTAGCATTAAAGAGTAGGTTTCTGACAATAATAGAGGAAATTATTTGAACATTTTCACTTTATTTGAAGGGCTATCCATTATTATTTATATGTGCTGAATTTTCATCACACACAAAAAATTAAAAATATAAATACCCTGTATTAATTTTTATCCTTCATATCTGAAACCCCAAAATGTGACTCTTTCTGGAAGAAAAAACAAGATTCTGTTCATTTTCTACACTCATGCAAGAAAAAGAAATCCTAGTTTATGACACTTGTTGGGTGGTGAAATGTTATAGGTGAGGGAGCTAATGTGTAGCACGACCTGAGGCCACTTCATAGCTCCTCTTTCCTTATCCTCTAGTTTTGTTGTATGCTTTGCCACAGTTTCCTTCCATTCAGGATACAACAAGGAGTCAGGAAAAAAAAGGCAGTTGAATTCCAGAAGAGTCAGGGGCCTGGCTTCCATCCTGTTCTAGATGGTGCATTAGGACACGTCTCAAACTTTCCTCCACGTAATATTCTGTATGATATGCTCACAAATCCTCAGCTGTTTCACATCTGTGTATGTATATATGCTTTTGTATATTTATCTCCAAATATGTTTGATGGCAAGGAACAAGTATGATCTGGAGAACCACCCTCAAACTTGGTACACAAGGGATGGGAGGAAAGTTGGAAACAAACTGTTAAATGCACCAAGAGGCATTGATTCTGGCATCCTGGCTGCGTTCTGTATCAGACTCTTTTAGCCAAAATATAAGCTGTGTCTAAAAGCCTGGGACAGACAAATAAAAGTTTCTTTTGGCCCACCCTCCAAAGAGTTTTGGCCATAAGCCAGTTGTGGTTCTTAAACCATATGGCCACATAAACTCGGTCACAGAGCTGTGCTAATAAGCTTGTCATCCCCTGCAGTTCTCCCTCCCTGCAGTGACACCCTGGAAACCCTTATAAACTTATTCATCCTCTGATCCCTTTTTTTTTTTATTCTGCTTTTCCCCTGCACCCCTGAGGCACTACTTCATTCTCTCATGTAATCGCCTTTTCTTGTTTGTGTGCACAGACCTTTGCGTTGTTAGATATTAAAAAGCATGCTGTTTGAGTGGGCCCACTGTGCATTACCCAGGGGTGATGCAGACAGCGCTGTGCTTTATAGCACTCTGTTCTGATATCCTGGGTAATCAGTCATCTTAGTTAATCATCCACAAATCTCCCTAGCTGTAGGTTCCTTTAATTTTCTTCCAGATCACCGCTAAAGTTTTTGAGCGTTTGAACTGGAAAGGCTGCTCTGTAGATGCTGCTACGCAGTCCACTTGAATTTTCATGTCAACTGACTTCTTTTGCTTTTTCTTCAGTTAACTACCTTGTAGACTATTTTGCATCTTTTAATCACATAGAGCAAGCGATGCTGTTAGGAAAGAGGAGAGAGAAAAACAAGCAGGTTTAACAAAGGCAGTAGAATGGAGCATATGTGAGTACTTGACCTGGAGGTTGGGGTAGAGACTAACAATGTTTCAGTTTGGTAGTCTGGCACATCTGGTTATCTTTTTTATCATCAAAGTGACTGACTTCAAGCTTATGTTTTATGAATTTCAAGTCCGTTTTCTCTACCTTATATTATCTGCAAAGTACCTGTAAGTACCTGAGGTGTATAAATTTGTTCTTAGCATTACTTGTGGTGTCTTTCTCGTGCCTAGGGCAACTACAGACCTACCATGGGGACTGCAGCTTTGCTGGCACTTTTTGTAAGCCCCTGCTAAATCTGTAACAGTACCTTGGGTGTATAACAAAACAGTCCTCCTGTCCAAATATTCTGTGTGTCGTAGTTGCCTAGCAATAATCTTTGTTGTAGACCATGATTGCTGTCTAATTCCTTGGGAACATTGTGTAGGAACTAGCATGAATGGTGACTGTATTTAATAATTTACGTGGTATGCTTTGAGAAGCATAGTGTATATAGGCTTGTGAAATATTTGGTCTTATTCCATAATAAGGAATGTTCATTTAACTTCTTTGTACTACCTTTTTTTTTAATTTTCTTCCCCCCCCCTCCCTTCCCTTATTTGTCTGACTGGTTATAAATGAGCTGTTCAGCTGCACAATTTCCTCAAGGCTCTTAACTTTGGGTTATCCTGTTGGCTAGCTTAGTGTAAACTGCAGTTGTTCACAAGTCATAATTCTGGCCTCCAAACTGATGCTTGAAAACCGTGTTTTATGTTCTTTTATCAGGAATTTTGAAGAATTTTTAGACGTTCAAGACAAACTTGGCTATTGTCATATTAGTTGCTTTATTTTGTTTCCTGGAGCCTTCAGAATAATAGCAAAAGTTGTTTCAAATAAAATAAGATCTACTTGAGATTCTTTTGTTTTCTTCTGTCTGCCTGCAGGGAGAGTTCTATGCTCTAAGCAGCCTCTAGAGGCCAGAGTCAGAAGAAAACCCAGCAGTATAGGAAGTGGGTGACTCCAAGGGCAATTTCTCAGTAAGGCTGAATTCTCCTCTCCTGACTCAGTAGTGAATTGCAGCTCAAGTACTTATCCTTAAATGGAAAGCTCGACCATTTAGAGGTGGTGTTCACCGTGTTACAAGAGGATTATCACAAAGAATGTTGTTGCACGGTGAGCCCCTCACAATCCACTCAAGCAAATCAGGTTATAGATGATTTTCCAGTAAGAGCTCAGTTGTATAAGTTCACCAGGAGCTGCTTTTGTCGTACGGAGTTACTAAACATCTTCAGAGCCTTTGCAGTGGTGAACACACGTCCTCCAGCAGTTTTCTGCAGCAGCTTTCAGTTTCTCATGAGCTGAGGAAAAAGACAAGTTACTTAGCCAAGTTAAAAGGAATGCTCCTCATTTAATAGGAGAGAAGGGAAGGTATGATGTCTTTCTTGCCAAAGTATGCTGCAGTTTTATTAGTGGACTGTCTGGGGGAAAACATATAGATTACTTCCTTCAGGGGGTGTTCCAAAAAGGCTGTGTCCTGATCTCAACTGGAGTAAAGTTAATTTTCTTCCTAGTAGCTGCATGTGTTGTGTTCTGTGTTTAGTATGAGAATACTGTTGATAAAACGCTGATGTTTCACTTGTTGCTGGGCAGTATTTATACCAAGTCAAAGACTTTACATCATCTCATGCTGCCCTGCCAGCAAGGAGGCTGGGGGTGCACAAGAAGCTGGGAGGGGACACAGCCAGGGCTGCTGACCCAAACACACCAGAGGATTATTTCAGACCGTATGACGTCATGCCCAGTGTACAAACTGGAGGAAGTTGGCCGAGGGGCACTGCAACTCGGGGGTTGGCTGGGCATCAGTCAATTGTATTGTGCATCAGTTAGTTTTGTATATTCTTATTTATCCTTATTCTTATTATTAATAATATTGTTTTTCCTTTCTTTTCTGTCCTGTTAAACTGTCTTTATCTTAACCCCATGAGTGTAAATTTCCCCCCTCTGCCCCAATTGTCTTCCCCATCCCACTCGGACAGGAGCGAGCAAGCAGCTGTGTGGTGTCTAATTCCAGGCTGGGGTTAAACCACAACAAGCTGGTATAAGCAATTAGCAGCTGCTAAAGCAAAGAGAACATCTGGTTCTTTTAAATGTACAAAGTAGCTGTTATAATAATCTCAAGTATTATTTCGTTTAAGATGATACAAACAGAAAATTATTTTCTACCTGGACACTTATGTTAAGAAAGTGATGTAAATCCTGCTCCGTGGAGGTCTCCAATCACTCATCTGTTTCCTGAGGAAGCAGAAGATCTTGCTGGTAGTTAGCCATAAGAGTTGACTGCAGTAGTGGATTTCCTACATAAATACAAAGAATTTGATTCACGTCCTTGCTAAGTCTACAAAACTAAATTTCCTTTTTCATTAGATATTTCAGAGGCAAGATAATAATCGAGTTCTATAAAGTTCATTTTAATTGCTGTCTTGCTGTTTGCCCAGTGCAACCGACTCCTGAATAAGTAGTCAACTGTCGACCTGAGTCATTAGCCCTGCTGGGGGACAGAGGCATGGGACCTAATGACTTCATCTGTTCCTTGCAACCTAAATATTTTGCAATTTTAACTGTTTACTTCTATATCTAACATCTTCTCTAAAGTATATCTTAACAGTAATTTTCATTTCATAATGAAGATTGTTGGACACAAGTTCATAAATACAAAATTGAGTAAAGTGGACAAAATTGCATTTTTGATGCTATTCAGTAAATAGGAATTGAAATTCTTCCCAGACAAGAACATTTTTTGTGAAGGTCATTGTAAATTTGAAGAAAGCATTTGAGCGGCTTTATTTTCTCTCCCGTCCTCCACATTAACCTTTCAGTACAGGATGACAAACGTTTAAACCATGCCAAAGTGAACATACTGCTGACATTCCATGTTAGGTGAAGGTGAATTTTTATTGGTCTCCATACCAGATGTAGAAAGATGCCACTTACGCGACCAACCAGAACTTACTCTGAACACCTGTGTCTGGTAGTCTCTCCTGAGCTGAGAAATTCACATGTGTGAGTTTGCTTTTGCTCCCCCAGCGCTCTCTTCTGCAAGTTAGGTGGCGGTGCACAGTGTAAGAAAATGGTTTTGAGAGAGGGTACTTCTTAAAGGGCTTTCTCAAGCAAAATGTGATTAGTATGTATCAGCTTCTTACAGCTTTCTATATATAATTGAGTATAAAAACAAAAAAGCAACTGTTTTTTCACCTCAAACTTGAAGAAAAGGCAGTTCTCAATTGATTGAGATTTATTGTCTTTTACGAATTACATTTTACAGTGAACTGTTCCATCGGTGTTTAAAAAGCAAAATCATGAAATTTTGATACACTGAAAATGGGAGTGCATCAGAACCCCTCTTCAAAACTTCATGAGTGGAAGAAAGACTTTTAAATATTATGATGTTGTGTTGTGGCATGGGAATCAAAGTTGAGGCCGTGAATTACTAGCTGCCTACTGGAATGCTTCTACACCCAGCTTTTAATTCAATTGGATTTTGAAATTTGAATTAATTTAAATTAACTAGAGCTAACTGAAAAGCCTTCTGTTGGAAAGTGACTCCCTGGCTGTTTCTGTATTTCAGGTAACATTCAAGGAGCGACAATAGTGGATGCCCTTGATACGCTGTTCATCATGGAAATGAAAGAGGAATTCAGGGAAGCCAAGGAATGGGTTGAAAACAACTTAGATTTCAATGTGGTAAGTAGTGTTGCTGATTAACATTTAATGCTCTGCCTAGTCTCCGGGGGCCAGCTCAGGACCGGGTTCTAATGTTGCAAGCATGATACAAGGCTACAGAATTTAGATCATTGATAGATAAAGCAGGAAGCAGAAATGTAATAAACCCACTGCTCTGCTTATATGCAGTTTTTCAATCTGAGATTTAGGTAGGCAACAAGCTGGACTGAAGGAAGGAGAATGGTAAATACTCTGTTCCTTTCTAAACAACAAACTTTTTAGCTCTTGTGGAAAATTGGGACACTGTGAGCATTAATTAATTTTTTTTTTACGTAAATGCTTTAAATTTTTGCTTTCTGAAAGCTTTCACAAATTAGGCTTACATTTAGAGAAAGCTACCCACCATACATAGCATGTAAGTTCCTTTGTGTATTCTAGTGAAGTCGAATCCTGTGAGTTAGGTTGAACTGTTGGCACAAACTGAGCTGCTTTGGTTTTAGGAGGCACTAAGTCATCCTATTAACTGCATGTACAAATCATCCTGTTAACTGGTAATAAGCAACTGAGAGCAAAGTTAAAAGTTTTTTTTTTTTCTAGAAAAGGTCCTGAAGAGGCAAGAGGCTCTAAGAAAAAGTAAATTTTTTTTTTTTGGCTTTTTTTTCTCTTTGTGGGCCAGAATATTTATTGTTGTGTACAGAGAACTAATGGAGCACCTCTGCTGATCAGTGTAGTAAAGCAGGAAAGCATTGTAGGCATGGTACACTGAGCACTTAAAAGCTCTCGCAGTTGATGTGTGTAGTGGTAGAAATACTTTTCTGAAAACAAAGTACACTTTCTAATATGTTATGCAAAAAGTCAGGATTAATTAGCTTCTTTTACATGCTTGAGAATTAATTATCACTTTAAAAAGGAGGCATTAATAAGATTGGCTATTATATAGTTTATATAAGCAGCAATTTAGTGTGCATTTATGTTTACATGAACAGTGTAAATACAGGATATTAAACTCTGCTTCTGAGGAGTGTCAGATGTCTCAATGACTTGCTATCTTCTTGCACATACGCTATTTTTTTTCTAAAGGAAATTTTGTAATAATAAAATCCTGTCTTACTACCTTAGCATTATTAAGATGTTTAAAAAGGTTAAAAGAAAGCATCATAGAAAACAGCAAACTCCATTTCAAAGGAAGAGCTGAGTTCCACTTGGAGGAACATCATGAAGTGCTGTGGAGTGATGTACATTAATAACACTACAATATTTGGGTTGACATAAATCTTGTACTTTGCACTGGAAACTCCTAGATGGTATCGACTGCAATTTCAGCTCCTCTTTGTTAATTGATGTACTCTTTAAAATTGCGTAGCACTTAGGTTTTTTTTTCTCAGTAATGCTTAAAAGCTATGAAGCTGTTCAAAATGTCTGAAAATCTCTATTGCTTTAGTCCATCAGTGTAGCAAACCAGCTGAGCTACCCAGCCTATTTACAGGTAATCCTGACATGCATCAGGAACAGCATCTTGTTCCCGTTACTCCCGTAAATATCTGCCTCGAGTTTGACACCTCACAAAAATATTTCCATAAAACTTCATAATCGTAGAGAATTGAGTTTTACCTTGGCATCAGTAGTGAGTAGAAGAATTTTCCCCAAGCGGAGCAATAAAATGAAAATAGGTAACTGCAACACCAGTTTTATAATTGATGTCAGTTTGTTTAATGGCCGAATTGTTCGAAGCTACTCGACTTGTTAGCTTCCCACTTCAAATAGTTCTGGTTCCAAATGCCACTTTGTATTTGCATCACAGAGTCTAAAGCTGGCAGTTACTTAACACAGAGAACATCGGGGCCCTCTCTTTGTGCTGACGCATTTATCGTGTTTTGGGCATTACTTAACATTTTCTGCATTAATGTTTTGTACGCTTACTTGCTCCTGGTTTAGAAACCTTTCTCCCACAAAAGCAGTTTAGTTTTTAATAACAGACATGATGACGTATCCTTAAATGTTATTTCTTGTTTCTGATTGATGCTTCTGGTCGTTTCCTGGGCAGTGACTGTGTAATCAGCTTTAGGGGAAGCATGTTCGGCCTTTATTTGTGTAAATAGGATTAGTTTTTCTCTCCATGTAATTTTAGAGTGATGCTTTTAAATCTTACATTTTCTTTAAGAAGTTCTGTACAGAAATAGCCGTGACAGTGTAGCTATGACAGTGTAGCTGCAACAGAATCTTCTCTCCTTAGATTCTCTGTCAATGCAGCTGGATAAATCAAGTTTTCCTCTCTAAGTTTGCAGTTGTACACGTTGCACTATTTGGCCAGCACTTGGTTGTTCCCATCACCTGATCAGCAAAGTTTCCAAATGTCGATTTGCAAAGTAAGCAGTAGTTTATCTACATTAAAGGATTTATGGAACAAAGATGACTTAATGGAAAATGGCATCATTTCTTCACATGTTAGATTTCAGTTACTTAGTTCAATTAATTGTCAGGATTGCTCTCGTTTACCTTTCTGGAGAAAGCAAACTGGTTTGACTTGGAAGGAAAATTGTAGGTAAGTAAATGCAAACTCTCTTGGCAAACTTGTGACTTTTGATAAGGTTGTGAGTGGACAAGTTTGGAAGCTTCTCCTTGTGGACTATAACATGCTTAGGCTATTGTTATGTGGAGCCTAGTCCTGTGATTTGTTGTTGGGTTGGTTTTTTGTTGTTGTTTGGTTGGTGTGGGTTTTTTTTGTTTTTTTTTTTTTTTAACTGAAATATCCCCATTGCAATGACTGGAGGAATTTTTTTTTTTCTTTTCCTTTCATAACTGCTGAAATTCCTTGTATTTGATATTTTGCTGAAGTTTCAGCCAAACCGAGTAGTCCTTGGGGAATTAAGTTGCATTTTCTGTTTCTGTCAATATTTTAAGAGATTTAGATATACTTTTGGATAGAGCTGACATTTGCAGTGGCTAAATCTCATGTTCTTTACACCATGGATGTGTGCTCTGGTTTGCATTAAATCACTTCATCTCCGTGGGGATACAGCCTTGGTCTGCAGTTAATATAGCCGAGGATTTGGTCTGGCCTCCCCACATGCACTGGTGCTCGTGCACTGCCCTGCCAAGGCTGCGCTGGGCCAGGTTATATAGCAACCTGTTGCAACAGAGGAAGAAGGGAGCCAGTTTTCCCCAGGATCACCAGAGAGCTTGGCTGTTTTCTAGCTACAACTACGCACTGCTGTGTGCTTCTCTGTTGTTAGGTTTTCATTATTTGCTGTGGAACCTGCACACACACAGAGCACGCATAGCTTTCTGAAGAGCTTCTGTACCATTGCCCAACTTGTGTTTCACACTGCGGGGAAAAAGTTATTGATCTCTGCAGCACAAGGGGTGAATCCATACTTGGGAAGACAGCCTGGAAGAGGGATCTTAATGGGACAGATGGGAGTCAGGGAGTTGCAGAGTACTGGTGCAGGAGCTGAGCCATGTGGCACAGCAGTGAAGGGTTGGGAGCTTTTGGGTATTGGAACCGATGATACTTTGACACACCCTCCCTGCTTTAGGATGAGAGATTACATGATCTGTCCCCCTCTTCAGCCTTGCTAAACTCCTTTCCAGCAAAAGGAGTCTTGCCCATACTGGGAACAGTCCTTGGCCTACATGGTGTCCTAAAGCATTCATGGACATTGGCTGGAACAGCAAGAGCCCAGAGCAGACCAGGAGGTGCTAACAATTAAATGCTGTGTGGTCAGTGCCTGAATTCATGCCCTCTGACCTACCGATCAGCCATCTGCTGATCCAGTCAGGTGGGACTGGACTTGGGAACAAGGTACAGAGCAAGAAACTATGCTCTTCTTGGCAGAAGAGGAAAACAGTTACTTCTACCAAAAGATAGCTCAAGGGTGAATTTGGATTCAAACTAAACTAACCATCCTGTTGGTTACTGGTGGATTTTTGTTTTGTTTGCCACATCCCTCTGTATTTTGGGTCACAATTGAAGAGGGTGGGAAGTTAGGATTGCTCAGTCAGTGAAGGTAGCAGCAGTCTGTGCAATAGCTCTGTCTGGGGGGTTGTAATGTATTTGACTTCAGCTGACATCGTGTGTGAGCGCTGAACGACTCACCGTGCGCGCGCCGCCTCATCACAGATACTTTCCCTTCGTAGCTGTGCAGGATGGATCAACCTAGGGAAGGGTTGTGGTTGTGCTGTGGGAAAAGTAAGAAGATTTGCTCTTGAAGATGCGTGCTAAATGAGTTAAGGAATGGCATAAAGAGAAGGGGAAGAGTAAAACGGCAAGGCTATGTTCAACCTTGTGTCCTGCTAGTGCTTGTAAGCAAAGCTGTTTACAGAGGTCAGGCAGTCACTGTATCTGATTTTAAAAGCCACCCTGAGGTTTGAAGACTTACTTAACAGTTCTGATATTTTCTTTGTACTTAGCCTTGCAAATTTGAGTAAAGATTTGTGTGCAGCTTTGTGCATTGTAAAAGTTTTACATGTAGTATGTCTCCTGTTCGGGGAGCTAGAAAAGAGTGGATAAAGTATAGAAACTTGAAATGATGTTTGTCTCTACTACCATGTATAGATTAACATACCCATCTTCCAAGATCCCAGAATAGAAAATGTTACTTGGATCTAATTATTAATGCTTCCAGCATATATCTTTAGCTCAAATCTCTGTGGTGTTGCAGTGAGTAAGAAGACAGAATCCACATTGTTTATTTCAAACTTTAGCATTTGCAAATGTAAATCCTACTACTCTCAAGGTGTAGGTATGATGATTGACTTGTGGTTGCATTTAACAGTCTATAACCTAATGTTCTGGCGTGGGTGCAGATGGGTTTTGGTACTTTATTCATGGTGGTCTTTTGAAGTGAGAAAATCTGAAAGTTTCCTAATATAACAATTAGCAACAGAATAGCTTTCCTATTTAAAAAAGAAAAAAAAAAAAAAAAAGAAATGTGGGAGCCTTTCTCTCGAAGTTATTTTTCAAATGACAACTAATGTTAAAAGGATTTTTTCGAGGAATTTCTGACACCTTCTCTAGGTAATTCACACTTAGAGAATGTAAGTGGGAAATCAAAATCTCTTTGAAGCCCACTTGGAAATACTGCCTTATGTCTTATTCTTGAGATTATAAAATGGTTTGGGTTTTTTGTGGTGGTTTTTTTTTTTGTTGTTGTTGTTTGTTGGTTTAGGTGGGGTGTTTTTTGTGTGTGTGTTGGTTTTTTGGGGTTTTTTTAACAAAAAAAAGGAGAAGGAGGGAAAAAAAAAAAGTTAAAGAAGAAATCCAGCCTTGAGCTTGCAACTGCCACATCCTTCAGCTAGACAGTTCTGGGATCTGTTAAATCAAATCTCCATACACCACACTTCCCAACTTGTGAATTGATAGGTGATACAGCTTCCTGTGGTGGTATTTAAGTTTACCATGGGAACAGTGAAATCAGTGACAGCAGCAATAAGGAGGCACCAAATCTATTTTTTCCAACTTACAGCCAGCTGACTTTCACATTCTTATTCAGTAACCTGATAAGGCTAAGCTAAAATGAATTATGTAGTGTCTGAATATGAGCAGAGGTGCTTGGGAAGCTGAAGAGAGCAGAAAGGGTTTGAGATCATGGTCTGTGACTGGATTTTTTTAAGGAAAGGTTTTAGTTTTTTTAAAAGTTTCTGATATCTCTTGACCCTTTAGTAAACAAAACAATAAATGGGTGAAGTTTTAGAGATTAGTATTTTACAATTGCCAGAACATTTTGTATCCTTACAGTTTTCACATAGGCAATCAAGGGTTTCTTTTTTTATCTTTACTGTAAGTGAATTGAGCCAAATTCCACTTGATTTTATGTGTGTCTCTGTTCTCTGGCATAACTAACTGTAGGGCTGTAACCAAGGATAGATCTTATCCTCATGACTGTGCCTATAGAGCATTAAGAAGTACAAATAGCTGTCCTTTGTGCTGCAGGCAGTCTCCTTGACATTCCCTCGTCTCTCCACGGGTTTTCCTTGTACCCCATCCTTGTGCTGCTGACAGGTTTCCACAGGAGTTTTGTGCTATCAGTGGCAGGAGAGCTTACCTGGTGCCTTAGAATATCCAAAGGTAGTACTGCTGGTGTGAAGACAGGGTCAGTCCTGAATAGATAACAGAGCACTGGAATAATAAGAGAAAAATTAAATCCGCAGTCATTCCAAGAATTGTTTTGTCTTTGTTTTTATTGTCTGATTTAGATTCTGGACTAAATAGGGAGAAAATTGTTTGAATCTTAAAGTAGCATTTGATTTCATCTTTGTGCTGAAAAAGAAAAAAAAAAAAATCATTTTTTGTTCCGAGTTCCTTTTTCAGCTACAGTATACAGATGCACAGCCCAGAGTTTAACAAATATTTTTCTTGGAAGATTTACAGTTTTAAGAAATGTAAGAAGCTGGTTTTCTCCCACACACATTGATTAATTCTTGTATAGAGTCATCATGTGTATTTTGAAAGTCAACCTTTAGTTAGTACTGTGGGGATTTGTTAGTACTAAACTGCTTTTAATCTTAGAAAGTAAGAAAAGATGATTTGCCGAAGGAGGAAAAAATACAGATTGTTTAGAGTAATGTAATAGAATACAGTATGTAACTGTCTTAACTTGCTAAGCTGGTTTTCTGTAGCTGTTCTGCATAAGCATAGTGTGAAATGGCTTTCACTATCCCATATCTGAAGAAAATAGCAAGTCTAAAGCGGCATCTGTTTTTTCTGTTGGTTGTTTCAATGAACTGGGTGGCTCGGTATCTTTGGGAAAAACCTTAGCAAGTCTAACATATTTTCTTTAAGCATGAGAATATCCATTCTCTTAGAGCACCACAAGACAGGTACCTAGATCCCTATGGAAAAAATATATGGATTTTGCATGCTTGTGTAGCTAACTCTTTGTGTATATATACCTGCTAGTTCTTATGTATGTGTTTTCTGTAGTAGGGAGAGTTAATGTTTTTTTACAACAAATGGGTAAAAAGGAAAGTAATTTTGCAATTGATGGTAATGCTAAACTCACATTGGCCTTGGATCTTGGGCCACTGACTGATGTGAGCTGCATTGCCCACAGTTTGTTCTGCAAGGAGGAAAAAGTATTCTCTGATGTCTCCTCTTTCATCAGCCATAGGCTCACTTTCATTCCTCCCTCCCTTTCATCCGCGTCCTAATTTTCTCTGGGTTTCTTTCTCCAAAATGAGTGGATTATAACTCTGATTCCATTTTGGTCTTTTTTTTAAACTTGTATCTTTTTTTTTTTCTTTTTTTTCCCCTCTCAATTCCCTCAGTAAGGCACCTCGTCATCCAACATCCCACCGTTCCCACTTGTCAGCTGCTTCCATCAGTAGATACTTGAGCATTCTTGATTAAATATTACCTCAATTTTAGGGAAATATGAAAAATAAAATACATCTCAATCAACCCTTCTGTTGCCTCTTGAAAGGCTGTCTGCCAATTCTTTTCCTCTGTGACTATACTTTTTATTAGAGACTTAATCTGCCGCAAGGTCAGGAAAAATGTCTCAGGTCCCATTAGTTTACTTCAAGCTGTTGATGCTTAAAACTTTTCTGAAATTCTCAGTTGGAAATTAGGTGTCCAGATAAGTATCTGTTCATAAGCCAAAATGACTTTTCATTTTGTGTGAAAGCTTGAGCCACGTGCTCGCTGAATCAATGAAAATATGAAAGGTGCTGATACATCTGGCTTACCAGAGGTTGGAGAATTGGGCAAAACAAATATGTGAACCCTGCAGGCAGGAAGTTTGGAATACCATGAAGGCAGCAAAAGTTAGGAGCAAGTTTTTGTAACTCATTTCAAACACAGTCTTGTCTTCTAACCATGTATGTGCCTTACACAGTAAGACACAAAGTTTGACCAGCTGTAGGGGGTTGACCTTTGCTGGATGCCAGGTGCCTGCCAAGTCACTCTATCACTCTCTCCTCCTCAGGTGGACAGGGGGAGAAAATAATGAGGAAAAGTTCATGGGTCAAGGTAAGAGCAGGGAGATGACAGCAATTACTGTCACGGGCAAAACTTGGTGTAATTAGTTTATTACCAATCAAAACAGAGTAGGTTAATAAGAAATAAAACTAAATAGTAAAAACACCTTCTGCACCTCCATTCTTCTTGACCTGAACTTAACTACTGAATTCTCTACCTCCTCTCCCTGAGCTTCACCAGGGGACAGGGAATGGCATTTATGGTCCTTTCATGACATATTTCTCTGCTGCTCCTTCCTCCTCACATTGTTCTTCTGCTCTAGCATGGCGTCCCTCCCACAGGAGACAGTCCTCCACAAACTTCTTCAACTTGAGATCTTCCCACTAGTTACAGTTCTTGATGAACTTCTCCATCATGGGTCCCTTCCTTTGAGTACAGTTAACTCTTTAGGAACAGACTGCTTCAGTGTGGGCTTCTGTCTCCACAAGTACTGCCAGGACCCTGCTGTACTGTGGGCTTGTCACAGCCTTATACAGGCATCCACCTGCTCCAGAGTGGGGTCCCCCATTATTTGCTCCACCACTAAGCCCTATGGGGTGCAGGAGAAGAGCCTGCCTCACCACACTCTTCACCATCACTGCAGGGGAATCTCTGCTCCAGCACCTGGGGCACCTCCTCCTCCTTCTTCTTCAGTAACCTTGGTGTCTGCAGAGCTATTTCTCTCACATATTCCTTTCTTCTGTCTTCTGCTGTTCCCCCCCCCCCCCACCTAACCATACGGGCAGCCACCACCCCTTACAGGCTTGCCCTTGGCCGGCCGCGGGCGCATCATGGGCCCTAAGCGTATTTGGTTGTTGTAT
>JANHGN010009117.1:19239-38672 GCA_024605025.1 Megaceryle maxima
GTGGTCTTTTGAAGTGAAAAAATCTGAAAGTTTCCTAATATAAAAATAAGAAAAAGAAAAGCTTTCCTATTAAAAAAAGAAAAAAAAAAAAAAAAAGAAAGAAAAAAAGCCAAAACAAATAAAAAAGGCATGTGGGAGGTGTGAGTAAATGGACTGCAAGTAAATGTATAATGGGTCTGTGAGGAAGCCTGCGAAAGCCAGTAGTTGAAAATTGTTCCTTAGTTTGTGGGACTATTTGTTTACTAGCTTGCTGAGTAACATGTTAGTACGCTCTAAATGTCAGACTTCAAAGTGACTTACTTTGTTTTGATTATGAATAAAAAATTATTTTCATGGGCTAAAAGGAGACCTGGCAAATTTATTTTTAAATGCAGTTCTTTTGCTACTAGAGTTTGTTAATGCCTTCAGTAACGCTTTATTTTTGCATCTGTTAAAGATCTTGCAGTTTGCCATCTGGGGACTTCATCAAGGTTAAGCAGCATGTTATGCAATAACCAGGCTTTGACACTTTAGAATATAAAGATTGCTAAAATTCTTTCCTTGTTTATGGGAACTATTTTAGCAAGCTGCCACTAAATTTAATTTGTGCAACAGGAATGAAACTTTTTTCTGCCCAAATTGCAAGGATTTAAAATGTTGTTTAATTAGAGTAGCTTAAAGCAAGCTATTGTAGTACTCTTTGGGTCTCTGTCATACCTGCGTAACTGCTTGAAAATGCTGAAATTTGTTATTGTTCCCAATCTTTTGTGTTTCAACAGGGGGATATTATTTAATAGGAATAATAATCGCAAGTCCCTCGTATGT
This sequence comes from Megaceryle maxima, assembly GCA_024605025.1. Classification (NCBI taxonomy): domain Eukaryota; kingdom Metazoa; phylum Chordata; class Aves; order Coraciiformes; family Cerylidae; genus Megaceryle; species Megaceryle maxima. Next base: position 20,044 of record JANHGN010009117.1, read on the forward strand.
CACTTGAAACGTGGGTCCTTTGTGTCCATTTTAGTAGTCTGGAATTATACGTTATTCAGAATTGTTCATTGTAGGGCCCCTGGCATTCCTTTGCCCAGGGCCGTATCTGCAGGATACGGGCTGTTTGCGGTGGTGTGGAATGGTGTGTGGGTGTGGGGCAAGTCCCTGTATTCCTCGTACACAGGAGCAGTAGATGGAAATGCAGATGAGGTGACTGAAGTTTTATTACGCTTGTTAGGAGACAAGAACAGGAGAACTGAAGTAAAGAAAGTTTTGGGAAAAAAAATCTGTGCAACAAACAATTCATTGCTAGGATTTGTGGCCTTATTGGATCTTTAAAAACCAGGAGAGCAATCTCTTTAGCAAAGATAAAATGACTTGCTTATTGTGAATACATTCATCCACATAAAGAACACACTATTTTCTCCAACTGATTTATGAATGGCAGAGTAAGTGCCAGTGCTGAGGAGTGCCAGGTGGAAGCTGATACTAGAGAACTAAAATTGGGTTGTATTTCAAATGTTGTTGTGTTGATAGTTGAGGGTGACTTCTCATGAGAAAACAGATAGAAATTATTTTGACCTTGGTCTACTAATGTGTGGAGAGGAAGACTTTCCTGAAAGAGACACATTAAGGAAATGATACAGAAGGATGTGGATGCTGATTTTGGGGAAGCTGGAGGAGTCTAGGAGAAGAGCTTCAGGAGAACCCAGCTGACAGTAGTTTTGTTGTCTGAAAAGTTCTTTCAGCAGTAAATTCAACCCCAGCTGGTTGAAGCTTCAGCAGTTTTACCAGTTACAGACTTGAACCTCCAGTTTATGGACAGATGAGGGAAGTTGTGAGGTGCAGCTGAGATCAGATTGGCCTTGTCATAGGTTTGCAAATAAAACACAAATGCAGAGTAACACGGACTAGCTAATGTAATAACTCTTGGCACTTCATCCCGTTCCGTCTGTCCCACCCCCCGGGTGATATTCGTTGCTTTCTAAGGTATACTCAACCTCCTTTTCTTTAATAGAAGGTAGTTTAATAGGTTTACCTGTCACATTCTGCAACTTCTTGAGTGCTTCTGAGCTATGGTTCTGCTCTTGCTTAAACTCCCTTGTTTTAACATTTCTCCTTGTCAGGACAAAATGTGGTAATGCTCGCGTATTTCACCCTTTGATCGTGGAGATTGCTTAAAAGCAGTTTCCACCGTATGTAAATGGTTCACTTTGCTGTTATGTGTCTAGCCAGCAATGCACAGGATGTTACATCTCTTTGTCAAAATAATTTTGTCTTTAGAAGCTAATGAAGGAAACAAGATGTAATTCCATAAAGTTGTCAGTTTTGCTTCTTGCACCACGTAATGGTTACATATATTGCTTTTGGGTTTTGATTTCTTGTAGCACAGTGAGCAGCAGTCACACTTTCCTCCAGATTTCATATTGTACTTGTACTATCCCATTTATGATTCACTTATCAGAAGATCAAATACTGAAGGATAAATTATTGATCAAATGTAAGATGAAAGACCAAATTACTTACTTCAATTAACGTAAAAGCCTTGGAAATGAAACAAGAATACGTTGTTCCCAAGATGCATATCCCTTTCCCAAACATCTGCATACTTTCAGAATCCTGTATAAAAGAGAGATCTCCAAAATTAGCAGCCAGAGCAAGATTATACTGCATAAAAATGAGAGTTTAGCACAGATATGTACTAACAGGTGTTAAAAGGTATTGGCGTATAAAGGCACGTGGCCAGGCAGCCTAACTGGGGTGCTAATGAAATGACTCTAAAATTATATCCCTCCAGTTGGGCAGAGCCATCTTACATTCTCGGGATCTTACAGAAGGAACATTGTAGTCATTTTATAAGCACATCCAGTCACATCTCCTTACAGAAGTTCCATTAGATATAACGGAATTAATTCAACCACGTCTCAGACCTGCAGTGTAATGATGGTTTGAAAGAGAAGGCTAATCTTGAAATAAATAATAATAAATAAAAAAGCCCCTCTGGTCTCTTCATCTGAAGTAGAAACTTTGAAGTGCAGGTGAAGGTGTTTCCTGTATACTTTGGCACTGTTAAATGAATCATAAGGTATTTGTGTACAGCTGGATCTGAAAGCAAAATAAAAAATAGCGTTGCTTACTTAAGATTTGACTGCTGAGTAGAAACACACAGACTTATTTGTGTAAACTGTGTGTGGATGATGATTAAAAATATGGAAGGAGGGTAATGATCAGGGTATGGCATCTTAAATGTGGAATGCAAAACATTTTAAAAAATCAAACCAGAAAGAAGGGTAACATTGGTGTAGCAGAAATCTGCTACTTTTAGGACAAGTTTGCTTTTCTTAACACAGACTACTACTTCACGTGAACTTTCCACGTAGGGATAAATGTTTCCTTGTCATGAAATCATAAAACTTTGTTCTGCAAATCGCTGTAATTCCTGTGCTTGCTGAGAATACTCCTAGCCTGGTATAATGAGTAGGTATTAAGCATACAGCTTTCAAATCTGCCGTTACTGAATCATCTGTCCATTTCAGTAATTGTGTCTGCTTCAGCAGCTCAGATAAAGATTTTAGTAAGAGACGATGACTTCAAACAAAAAGTGAACTATTGGAATCTAATAATATTAAAACAATTATTAGTTTCAAGAAATGTACTGGAAGTTGACCACTTAAGCAAGCACTAAGGATTACAGTGTAATTAATCATTGTAGTTCGACAGTAATTCACATTACTTCAGTCGTCTTCTTGTCTGTAACTGATTTCCAGAAGCACATGTCAGCGCATACACGCTGAGCTTCTCTTAATGTGCTTTTGCATTCCTTGAAAGACAGCCATGGTTTGTGCTTTAAGTGGCTGTATTAAAACCAGGAAGGCAGATTATAAGGTTCTGGAGACAAAATATTCAGCTCATATATCACCGAATTTACTTCGAGCAATTCAAAATCAAAAAGTAATTTAATTCAATCCTTACAAGAAACACAAGTGCCTGGCGTACCTGATTAACTAGTTTCCTTGTCTAATACCTACTTCTTTACAGCTTCAACTTTCCCACATGAAAGAAAAGTTCTTGACATGTGCTGAGGCTCAGGATTGAAATGGAAAGAACCTGAACATCTGAAGAAGGTTCTCAAAAAAAAAATCCTATTTATAGGAGTTTCAGCTAGCTCAACCCCCAGGGAAGAGAAGCTGCCCCTATCATTCCTTTAATCATCCTTTCTTCAGACAGATCAGATCAGCCTTTCTTAAGTCAGATTAGTTCTCTATAAGCTGTTTTATGCATTGGATTTAGTTAAGGTAGACTTCTTTAATGTTGAGTTCTTAAATAGGTAGCCTGCTTAGCAGGTGAGCAGCTGTATTGTCTAGTTAGTTCAGGTTTTTAGAGGATTTAAATGTTTTTATATTTATCTTCTCAGGTTCACCGTATATCATGGTATAATAAAAAGAAATGGACATAAGTGACACTAGTTAAAGTTGAAGTGACTGTCTGTTTCCAGTTCCTTCGTTCTCCTTGCTGGATTCAGTGAGACAATGACTGAACATTTGGAAGCAGAAATATCAGATTAATGTTGAGAACAGAAATTAAGACTTTTTTTTCTTTTTTCCCCCCCTTTTGTGTTTCTTTCAGGAAGAGTAAGAGTAGATCAGTATCAGAAGAGCAGAAACTGCAGAGTTTTGGTACACTTAAGCTTGGAAAAAATGTTATGTTCTGAACAGTGCAAGACAGCAGAAGAACTTTTTCAGTTTGCAGTCTTAACATGGAATGCCAGGTCCATGTTTTCCATAGGCATACGTGTGTGATGGCTTTACTTTGTCAGCCCCTTTAAATTGTGCTTGTGTGTATTAAAAACTCCAAAGGGACACACGTGTATACTGTATGAGTTCTATACTAACCACAGCAATTCTGTGAATGAAATTATATCCTCAATTTTGAGATAGGGAGGTGCAGAACAGATACAGAGACAAGTTAAATGCCTGAGGACAAGTGGGCAAGCATTGTAGCAAGTCTGAGTGTTTACGGAAATCTGTGCCTTTACAACTGATGAAATACTGAAAAACTTTCTGCAGTGTGTCTAGGTAACCTTTCCTGAATCCGAGTGCCTTGCAAACTGAAAAGTATGCAGTAGTATTTCTAATAAGTAGTGCTGCTTTCTTCTGCAAAGGCAGTTTACTAGAATTTACATAGGAGAAAAAAAAAAAAGAGGAGCAATTACTTCCCTCCTTCATAAACTAACATTTGAATCTTTAAGCTGGAAAAGTACAAAACCTAGCTGAATGAGAAAAGCCCTTTGGAAGAAAATCCTGCAGCTCCGCCATGCATTCATTTATATTAAATATAGCTATAGAGTGTGTCAGTAAATAGAAGAGGGACAAACAACTCAATAGAAGCAAGAGCAATCCAGAACATCTGAAAGTCAAACACCTTGTTTACGTGCTCAAAGTTTGCTGCAAAGGTGTATGTTTAGCATATTGCTAGCTGCCTTTTTTTCCTACAGAAATACAAAACTATAACAAGTAGTATTACATAAAAACCTGAAAATGAAGAAAGTTCAGTAGATCATCTTCTCCTGTCAACGCAGCTTGAGTGGATTGAATCTTGTGCGTTTGGGGTAAAATTGGAATTGATTTTGTAAAGAACAGGAACGTAGTGATCATGAGACTCAGATTCTTCATTTAGGTTTGAATTGAAAGAGGCAGAGAAGAATGTGCTTTGATTTTTGAGTTAGGTAATGGCTGGATCTGTACTTCTTAGTACAACAAGCCTGGTCTCTCTCCCTGGTAATGACCAGGCCAGGCAGGGAAGGGCTGTCACTGTAATGGTGAAAGATCATCTGCTTCCTAGGGAACACGCATAATTTGTATTGTGCATGTCTACTTGACTCAGTTTTACCTCCCATTGTACAATAACCTGCATTTAGACTGAAATAGGAAACTCTTGATGCGACACTCTGATCAAGAACTTCTCATACGGCGTCTGAGAAGAGATGGTGTGAGATAAGGTGGTGTGGGATGTGAACCGAGAGCGCTTTGTGTGAGAGAGCTGCGTCATTTTCAAGGGAATATATAGATATGTGAATTTAGAGAATGCCTTATGTCCAAGTGGAAGAGATGAAACAGGATGAACGTAATGGAGAGGATATTTTATTAGCATGAGGAAGAGAAGAAAATACTTTAAAAATGCTCTCAAGTTCACTTATGTTTGCTTTCCCTACATCTTCTGTTTTGCTACTAACAGCTGTTATAGCTTAATACCTGCATGTATATAAAAAAAACCAAACCCAAACAAATAAAGCCATATAGAAAAGTATCAGGGAATAAAACTGTTTCTTTATTTCAACAGAATGCTGAAATTTCGGTATTTGAAGTAAACATTCGTTTTGTTGGTGGACTGCTTTCAGCTTACTATCTTTCAGGAGAAGAGGTAAGATATTTCCACGTGGTTTATCTGAAATATCATCATCTAGTAGCTAAATTTTAGTTTAATAATTTTATTTATTTAAATTAAACTTGTTTAGAACTTTGAAAATGGTTTGTACAGCAAAGACCCGACCAGTGGGTTTTCTTGTTTCTATTACCATTGCTTTGTCTAAGTCTTAAAGATACTATTTCATGTGTTTAAATGATTTTTTGTTTGTTTGTTTGTTTTTAATTTCTGGAGTTGAAACCATGCGCAGTACATTCTTAGCAGGTTTCATGCTGGAGTGTGTAATTAGGGAGTTCACATGCCACGATAGCAGTAGATCTGGTGCATCAGGTTCCCGTTTTGCAAATTGATTTCAAGCATATCCTTCATCCTCTAAACTATACTTGGCCTTCCTGAAGCTGCAGCTTCAACTCACATGGAAAAGACATGTTAAGAACAACAACAAAAAACCCAAACTGGTAAACCTGTGCATGTGGATGTCTTTAAAGTATTGATAGCCCCTTAATCGTTATTGCCTGTCCTGGTTTCTGGAGAGAATGAAGAAGCAATTTCACCTAAGAGCTTTGACTAATGCAGTTCTTTCTGTAACATATTTGGAGAAGGCTTTACAGGTACTGTGGTATTTTAAATTTTTATCTTGGCACTTGAGAAGTTGTTAATCTTACTAGTTTAAATTCTTATTCCTGTCTGTGGATTATGATAGTTTTTATTGTAGGGTTAACGCAAATTAATACTCTGTACCCACAAGTTGAATTTATCATTGGATTTCTTTAAATCCAAAGCAATTACTGGTGGAAACTTCAGAAAACCCTGCAGTTGAATGACTTTCTTTCCTATGTGGATTTCTCAAATACTGAGTCAAGTTCCATTTTGAACTTGTCATTTTAAGTTAAATTCTGTGGTGTGTGTGTTGTTCGTGGGGTTTTTTTTGTTGTTAAAATTTAGCATTGTGTTAAAGCTGTCTTAGCAGGTGCTGTTGGGTCATGTACCTAACAAAGCAGTTATAAGGGGACAGTGTTCTTCTGACACTTTTACATCTGAAGTAGACTTTTCTGTTTATTTTCTATGGTCCTGCCCTGAGTGCAGGTGGTACTGAAAAGACATTCATGTTGTAAAATATACCAGGGTTTGTATTTCAACTGTCTTAGAGTTTTGTGGGTGGGGGAAAAAAAAATTTGCACTTTCACCCATTTCAAATTTAGTCTTTAACAGTAATGAAAAAAATTGAGAGGTGCGTGGTAGCTGGCTTTTTAGTCTTTAATAAATACAATATTACTTAATGTTTGATTTCTGACTTTCAAAGGAAATCACTTGTCCTCCTACAGTAACTCAGCAATCAGAAATAAGCGTATCTAAGGGCGTCTAGAACCGAAAGCTCTTCCTTCTGTGATTAAATAGTTGTATCGTTCACTGCAGATCAACTCCTTGCAAACAGGAGTGTACTTTTCCAGTATAACCTATTGCTACATTTTAATTAACTGCTTCTGACAGAAGCAGAAGATGCTTCTTGGCAGACGAGCTGGTGGAGGACTGCGCGTGAGCCTTTAAATCAAGTGGCAGTTGCCTGCCAAGAAATGCCTGAACCATTTGTCATCGGTGCTGTTGATCTCATATATATGTTGATAGTTTATATCTCGTGTCTGTTAATATGCACTCTCTCTTTCAATCAGTGCATATAGTTTCTCCTAAATAACACCTAGTCATTGCTTCTCAACCAGTCCTTCCTCTTTAGAAAGACAGTTTTACCACCGTCTCTAGGACAAGATCGATAGCAACACTGATGGAAACGCTTGTAGGAATGGAACAAGGAAACATTTAAAACAGAAGAAAATGTTTCACACAAACAGATAATTCTGTGGAATACGTTGCAGTGGAATTTTGGGGATATTGGGTGCTAGTGTCCATTCTAAAAATGGATGGACTCATTAATCAAAGTAAAACGGGCTCCTAAATGCAAAGATGACATGTAGGATTAGTGAGAGTCCTGAGGTCCTGCAGGCTGGAAAAGACACTGGCCACGTTTGCCCCTGGTTTTCATACTCTTTGATAAACATCTACTGTCTGAGACAGCATAATGTTCCTAAACTAAGTTGTCCTCGTAGCTTGGGAAGTGCAACTCCACATGCTCTACCGTTATCAGAGTTGGGAAAACCTCTCGATTTGTCTCCTAAATCCAAGACACCGAAGCAATGGCCAACTGCTGCCTATGGGAATAGCGGGATGCAGCCGTTTGGAGGACAGAGCAGTGTGAAGTTTCCTCTCTTGCATGGGTCTGTCCTTCACCGGTGCTGCTGACAGAGGTGGAGAGGACTGAGGGCCACAGAGGTTGGTTGCCACCATAGAAAATGTCTTTAATCATCCGTTAGCCCACTGTATTAGTGGGCCTTCCTAAGGAGATGGAGCAACATGTATGCAGGCTGTTTGCAGGATTAAGCTTTCTCAGTTAAAAGCTCATTTAATTCTTTATCAGATTAACTGATATTTGCTCTGCTCACTTATCAATATCCTAATTAAAGCAAGCTATGTTTCAGTAAAAGAAGTGACGGAAATAATTATTGTTTGTACTTCTGAATTACATTTCCATGGGTAATGATCCAAAGCTGCAACACATTGTATGTTCCATAATCATTTGTAAGTCTGACTAATCATGATTAAAGAATATCCTATCATACTGAGTAGTTCCTAAAACATCCTGCTCATGTAATAATAGTTCATTAAGATAAAGGCACCAATGTGAATAATTCTAAAAAGGAACAAACTGAATACTTTGCCTCTAGAAAACTGTGTGGTGCTGCCTTGCAAACAGAACAGTGAGATGTGTTCTGTTAAACTTCCTACAGTTTCTGCCTTACTGGAATTAATATAAAATACCTAAAAGCTCTAGAAGAGTGTCACACACTTTAAGTGACTTTTTAATTTATAATTGTTGGTTAAACCCAAGCTAGAAATACTGTCAAATATCAAACTTCATTAGGAAAGCAGCTACAAATACCAGAAAACTTGATTTCAAGATGAGTAGCTTTTTAAGGACTCCTTTTTTATTATTATTATTATTCCTTTTTTATTTATTTATTTGTTTTTATTTTTTGTGTGCCCCCCTCATAGTAATACTGCATGTGAATGCTTTCCTGGTATGTTTTCTGAGTCAGTAACTGTAAAGGATTCATTAAAAACAAGCCTGGCTCCTTTAAAGCACTGACGGAATTGATCTTTTTTGTTTATTTGTATGAAAGCATCTGGAGGTGCTTGTAGTACGATAAGTTTAATCCATAGAAACAGGACAGACATTTTTTTCCCCCAAAACTTTCTTGATTATTTTGCGTAAATTAAACCTGAATTCATTAGTAGATATGCAATTCATTAGTAGATGTGCAATTCCTCGTCTGACACACTTGCCGTGCGACCTATTTTTGTACTAGAAAATAAGGTGTCGAGTCAGGGGGGGATTTGTTTTACAGCTGCTTTGCTGTACTTAACAGTCTGCTATAGAATTCTGGTATACCAAGGGTCAGGAATGTTGTATGCAACAAGATCACTTGCTCTACAGACCCAGATAATTTTTTTCCTCTTGCTTAAATCGTACTTCCAAATGTAGTCATATAAGGAGATAATGTGTTAACTTTTGGAGGAGAACAACACTCTGTATCCTCTAACAGCAGCAAAAACCTTTCTTGGCATTGATGGTGATGACAAACATTATTTCTGAGCACAGTAATCTTCACTGTTGGGAGTAACTGTGATGCTGGTGCTGGAAGTTGTGGTAAGTGTACAGCCCTGCTTGGAGAGGATATATAAGCCTAAATACTGCTCTGACTACCTCTAGCTCTTCTGCTGTTTCTCATAGGTCCTGCTAAAGCTGTGTCATAAGGGGACTGTTTGCTTGAGGTTTGGTTCCACAGTCAGGGGAAATACTGCAGTCAGAACAGAAGGAGCTTTTAATAATTGCTGTTTGTATGAGTAGCAAAAAACAAAGTCCAGAATGCTTTGAAGTACATAGGGAGCCATGTGGGTTTTAGATCTAGCTGGTAAGTTCCCAGATTCATTTGAGATTTCTCCCTTTTTTTGAATGTGATGAGTAATTTATTTTTTTACCCCCCCAGAGTTAAAATATTTTGGATTCAGCAGCTGTTCTTCCTGTGTAATAGAACCTTCTCTCCTCTAGGACTAAAGATAGTTCTCTTCACTGGAGGAAGACAAAATAGTTGATAATGATGTTCACATTGCCACTTCTTTCCATGGCATGAAGCAGAAACATGACAGATTTTATTTTTTTTTTTTATTCTAGCAGTCTATTCTGTTTGAAGAAACACTAATTTATCCTGATCAGGATGAATGAATAAAAAAACTAAACCAACAAAACAAATTGTTCTTCATTATGATAAATGTCAGACTTCCTGGGTTTCCTCTGTTCCTTTCTACTGACCATCCATTAGAAGGGCAAAAAAAAAAGAAAAAGAAAAAACTAGTGATGACACATCACCTAATTAGTTTACATCTGCATTTAGAATAGGAGTTAGTGACACTCTTCAACCTCACTTGGTGATCTTGGCCTCCTGTCTGACTTTAGACCTAATCATTGCCCACTTAAAACAACCATCCATCAGTGATGGCAGTGCTGTCTTATTAAAGAGGAGCAGATATGAAGTAATGGTACAGATGCTATTGATCTAGAGCTGCCTTTCCAGACTGGTGGCAAAACATTGCTGACTTCATACAGTGCTAATACATTCCCCAGAATTCAGCTGTAGCTTTTGAAAATCTGTCTCTCCCTCTTTTAGAGGTCACCTTTCATAAAGATTATTTAAATCCCATGAATATTAAAAAAAACCAAACCAAAACAAAACAAAAAAACAAATATATTGCTCATCATTTACCAGTCTAGAATAGTAGGAGGATGAAGTTTGTCACCTACACAAAGGTATTGGTCTGTTTCTCCAAATCAGGAGCGTATGTTCTGGTGTAGATGCCCTGGGGATCTTCTCATCATGGTGAGAATTGACCTCATATTTTATTTCCTGCTTCCTTCCACTTAACACCAATTAAAAAGAGGATTTTGCATTATATATCTTGGAAGCTTGATTTTTAATGCTGCTTGAAACTCTAGGCATACTTTATGAGATTGATCACTTCTGTGAGAATGCTACTTAGCTCCTCCTTAAGCATTTTCCCAGACTGTCAGTAGAATTCTGTTCAGTAGAAACTAGAAGACTGCGATTGCCTCTAGTTTTTTTGCAGTCCTGTTTTCAGATTTGGGTCCTGTTTGCCACCTACCATCCATCTGCTGCCACTTTTAGCTGATACATCAGTACTTCGGTGGTGTCATGTTTTATTTCATTTAGAGCTCTGAAATGATCTTGATAATTTGTTTCATTTTTATCAATTTATGATTTTTTTTTTTAACTTCTGTATTTCATAGCTGGTTGTCTCCAGGATTCTTAGAAGAAAACTCAGGAGATCACCTTGTCCAGCCTCAATACTGGGACAGGGCATTAGGCTTGTCCTTTTAACAGTCTCCTTCCATGGGGATCGGCCTAGGCTCTTGCAAGACTGAACACTGGGGCAGGTTTAGCTTTTCTGCAGTGGCTTTGTTTCATGCATTGTGATCTTCTACACAGACATCTCTTGATTGTTCCTCCTGGCTGTCCACCAGGCCTCATGAGTCTCCTTTTTTGTTTTTAACTTTGAAAACTTATTCTTCAAGAATTACTTTTGGCCTGACTTGATAGTTTTTCATTTTTCTTGTCAGACATTACCAGTTTCTATATTCCTTAATTGGACTTAATATACTTTTACTTTTAATTACACCCTTTAAAGTTACACCAAAAGACGACCGAAGTCATCTAGCCTTTTGATTTGAGAATCTTGTGACTGAACCTCATCTTTTATCCACCAAGGCATCTCCAAGTATTTTACCCTTTTGGCTGTTTCTTTCTAAGTTCATTTCAGCTGGTCGTCTTGATTCTCTTTCCAAACTTAAACGCTACCGAAGTGGGCCTATTGTTTATAAGAGCATCTTGAATTGGAGCACTTGGCCCCTGTTAGACAGTAATATGTCAAGCTAAGTCAAGAACTACTTTTTCTCTTACAGACTCATGAGTTTCTGCAAGAAGCTGTCATTACAGTGCATGAAAGCATGCTTTATGTCTGCTCTGATGCAGCACTGAAGAGCCTAATCAGGGACAGAGAAGGATTTAAAAATCTCCTTTGTTTCTCACAGTCACAGTCTATCATCTCCATTAGCATTTCAGTCTCTTCACCACCTTTGATAGAGCTAATGCTACTGTCTTTCTGTGCTAGCTGCATCAAAATGTACTGCAGAATCCCTGTGGATTCACATTCTGGAGATAACCTCGACTCCTAAGATTTTCTTTTGATGTAGACTGTTGTGCTGCTGTTGAAAGCAAACTGCCTTTCAGTCTTCGTCTTCTGTCTCTTAAGTTCCTGCATTGAGACTATAGTGCTGCTGTTGGTGAACCCCATCTCTGTAAATAGGTTCCCTGTACTCCAAAAGCTTCCTTATCCTTAATAGTTCTGTCCCCTTTCTCCCAAATGCTACTTGCTCACCTGCACTGTGCAACTCTGCCTCTCAAGCTGGCCCCACACATAATTCTGAGGAAGCTTCAAAGAATGGTAACAGTGATACTGATTTCCACTCTTGCAATTAATTCAATTTTCGCTTCTTGGTTTTCCTTCTTTCCCTCTCTTCTTTGGAGTTACTGATATCACATATATGTACCACAAGTGGGAACTCTACTTTTAAGTCCCTGAAGCCTTGCGGAGCCTCTGCTGCCTCTACATCAGGCATGCAATCACCTGCCATCACCAACAATTTTCATGCCTCCTAATAAAGCCCCTCAGGCTACTCTGCTAAGGTCAAGTGAAAATAGTGGCAATTTACATGAATTCAGTGAATTGCTGTCCGCTGAGTTCAGCCTGAATATCCACAGCAGGGGACAGAGAAGCCATGGTGATAACCTGCTACAGCTGCCGTAGCTAAGCCTACTGTGACACCAGGAACCAGAGCCCTGATTTTGGTCTCGGAAACATGAATTTTAGAACTCTGATCTGTACATAACCATATCCTTCACTTTTAGTGGTTTCCCTTTAGCATAACTGAAAGGAGTTGGATTGTTTGGGAGGTTATTTTGAAACAACAACAAAAAAATTAGTGTTGTCCCATGGAAAACATATTTAATGTGTTTTTACATCCATGCATTGATTTTGGAAATAACTAAACCAAAAAGCTTGATTACTCATTACATTAATTTTAACAAAAAGCTCTGCTCACCTCTGGACTACTATGGTCTGATGCCAAAGCTGGTAAGCTGTTAGAAAGGAGAATGGATGGTAATGAGAGCTAAGAACTATCTGGTTCTGATCGTACCAGCTGATGTGTTTGACATGAGTACATGTGCTATATTATTAAGCAGAATTCAAGCAGCTGAGGGGGAGCTGGTTTGTTTGTTCTGAGCATTTGGCTCTTGGCCAGCTCCTGTAGTTTCGGTTGATTGTGGTTCTAAAGAACAGTTAGGGAGGGCATGTCTAGCAGAGCAGCTAGTGTGGGTGCTTTCCTTTAGAGCAGCAGCTCTAGATAGACCCCAGAGAAGAATTATTTCCACGTGGCTTCATTTGCTATCTAGAAGAAATTACATGCTGTAAACAGTCTGTCCAGAGTCACCATGAATCTGCAAAGTTCAGTTTCTAGGACATTTGCCTCCTTCATTTACCTCAGTATTCAGTTCTGTCACTTTGCAGCACCAAATGCAATTGCAATGATATTGAAGAATAAAAGAGAATAAAAACAGATTGCCCTGTTCTGCAAATTTAATAGAAAATGTACAACCTATGGTTAAATACAGGGTTCTGTGGAGCCATTTGCAAGGCATGTTGATATTGTTGAAAATATACTCTCTATGTCTAAAGAATTATTCATAGGTATAAGTCAAATTCTTGGCTGTAAAATTATTTCCACAAATGAAAGCAACATAAAAATATCTCCGTTGTTGCTGACAGTGGGAATAGATCAGCATTAATTTACTCTCCTTTAATTCTAGGCTATATAAAACATGTGGGAAAGTATATTCTCTCTGTGGATGTATTACAAAAGTTCAGTTAGGTGATAAGTAATAAATGTTATTGAATCATCGTACTGATTTTTTTTTTCTTTTCCCAGTTAGCAGAGGTTGAAAATACTACGCATCTGCATTTTATTCTGGGCATAGAGTAACTCTTCATTTCTTCATCTGAATCTTTCACAATGTACAGCTAGTTTATATAAGATTCCATTTTTGTGCTTTGTGTCCATAGACTGAGTCTGATACAGAGGTTATTTTTCATTGAGCTGTGAGTTAAGTAGATGATAATGTCCTCTCCTCATCAGCTTAAAGAAGATAAAAGCATAAACCAAGATTCCCCTGGTTTTCGTTCTATTGGCAACTAGTAAGGCATTCCATCAAATTCCAAATCTGACTTGAGCAAAGTATTCTTCTACTCTTGTATCTTTTCGCAAAAAACGAAATGACTTCTGTTAAAGAATACATAAGCATTAATTAATTCTAAGTATTTTAAATACAAAAGTAGTTAATGGAAATTTATGGTGAAATTGGGAAAGCTCCTTATGCAGTTTGCTGTTTGAAGGATCAGAGATTCATTACAAAAAGCTACTTTGTGCCACATGCAAGTCCTGCTGCTTCAAGCTAACTGAAAATCATCAAGAAAATTGAATGCCTGAAATCAGAAACAGACATCATTGCTGGTTTCGCATGCCCTTTCTGCCTCCAGCAGTAGGTACGGATAATGGCATCTTTGCTGCAGAAGAAACGCGTACTGTTTTAGTCTCTGTTGGATTTAGCAATAAATCTTGCTCAGCAGATCAAACCTGAACCAGATACAAACAAGGTTCACTGGCTTTAAGTCACCATGAACTCCTGGGATCAATTTATGGGGAGTGCTAATTAGCCTGTGTATTTTTTGGCAGGACCTACTGTTTGCGATTCTCAAACAGAAATCTGAAGGATTTGACAGGAAAGATGAGGAGGGAGCTTTTTTCCCAGGCCCACAGGAAATTGCAGGAATCCACCTCCTATTTGTTTGCCATTTGCTCATATGAAATGCAACAGTTGAATAATGTTGATAAATGTTGTGGTTGATAAATGAATGCAGTTCCTGTCTCTCCCTCTCTCCCGTGCCAAAAGCTTGCCTCTGCCACACGCAGACTGTATTTGCACGTGCAAAACATGGAGAAGGAATTTGGAAAAGATGTTCACATGAAAAATCCCGTGCCACTTCCAGCACAATGGATGCCAAGAGGAATTTGGATTTTTGGCAGGTGATTGCCCAGGAACGGATCTGTCCTGAAGCATTTGAAAGACAAATCCTTGTTTTCCTCAAATCAATTAATATTAGGGCTCATGTTGCATAGGGCTAAGTGCACAGAAATGGGTAAACTGCAAACTCGTCTTAAGCCAAAGGTTGAGAAGAGGATGAGCAAAATCACTTCCATGAAGGTTTGAAAAGTAAAAAAGTGGAGTAGTATGTAGTGCCAGATTTTCATATAACCATTACTTGCTTTCCTCAAGGAAAACGTTTAGGATGTATTTGAACAGCAGGTTCCTTGGATCACTGTTTACACTGCAAGTTTTCCATCAACAAGTATTAACAGGTGGTGTTAACTGGTCAGCTATCTTACTCTTGAATTTTCTAGTAAAGTGTAAGATGTAAGAGAGGTGAGGAGCTGGTAAAATAGTCTGAAAAACTTGGATTTTGTTTGATGTGTTCAGCTCTGATATTCTTCACTCAGTGCCTTTGATTACTTACATTAACCCACCAGAGCTTGATAACGCCTTCAAACAGTAATTAAGACAGCATAGCATGAGAGGACCCTCATCATTCTGCTACAGGAAGACTAAGAAGTTTATTTTAACATTTAAAAAACCCACATCCTTATGGATACTGACAAAACTAAAGCAAACAAGAAAGACCATTCCAGCACCACCGTTACTGGAATAGAGTCAACCTTCAGTTAACCAAAAGCAATCTTTCTTCTGGCTTCAAAGGCCAGTTTTGTTGTTTCTTGTGATTCAGATGCATTGAATTACCCAAAAGGCTCTGTAACTAGTTAATCTGAAGAACTAGATGTGTCTGGCTTGTTTCTTTTCTTCAGCCTTTAGGCAGTCATCTGCTTTTGCAGGCTAAGCAAAATAACCACACTAGTTGTTTTTGGAAGCTGGTTCAGTCCAGTTAGTCATGTTTTAAAGTCATGTTGTCCCTTGGGGGGCAAGTTGTCCTTAATTTTTACAAGCATGACTAGATAATTTTACAGTCCAGTAGATCTTCAGGATCATCATGTGAAAAGGATATGCTATGAACATCACTTTTTTTCCATTTTTCTGTGAAAACTCTTTTGTGTTTTCTTCAAACCAACAGCTGCAGAACAAAGTCAGCAGCTCACAGTTGTGTTTCTTAAAGGACGCTATTTTCCCCAACTTCTTCTTAAAAACACTATTCATAGTATACAGACAATTTCAATCTTTTCCCTTTTATCATGCAAAACCAGCGAAAAACTCAAACCTTCTCATCAGCATTTGCTCTTTGTAGGGTATCTCTTACAAACATTATTCAGCCTGTGCTTAGTCTTTTCTCTCCAGAGTTGCTTTTATTTCCATTTATATTCTAGAGAGAAGAACAAATAATCTTCCCAATTCCAGGCAAGATCAATAACTGCTAAGATGCTCTGGGCAAACATTGCCACACTGCTGCAGAAGACTGTGGGGATGGTACTCGGCATGTCTGGGCAGACTTCCTCCAGTGCTAAATGTCATTTGCTTAAAGGTTGTGTGTTAAGTTAATATGATTATTAACTGACCCAAGGCCAAAAGTAAAGACTTACTGAAATAGCAAGAACAACTCCTTGCTCAACTGCTTTTTTTAATCTTGACTGACTCGGATAGTTGGTGATAGAAGCAGTGAGTTTAGCTGGTGCTAAAATACCCTCTTTTAAAATCATACTTTTTAAAATTTCTAGTTCTAACTTGAAATTCCAGTTAAGTTACCGTAATGTTTTAAATTACATACTATCAAATATATAAACAACTTATAACCTGCAAAGTATTCTCTCCAGGAGTGGCTATGTGTTCAGTCTGAGTGTGAAATAAAACACTAAAGCCACGTCATGAGTTTTGGTAAAAAATAGAGAGAGTTTACATGACTGTCATGTGTTTTTTCTTTCCCCTTGCTTGAAGTGGAGGGACGGAAAGCAGTGTAATGATACCTGTATATGCTAATATTCATACCTGAAATCTTTATGAATACTTCTAACCATTATTTCCTCCAAATATATGCTGCATTCAAAAATAATGTTAATCTTTGGAGAGAACATCTTATGGCTGTTTAATTATAGGAATGGTTCTGAGGTTTAACTGTAGAAAACTTTTAACAATGGGGAATTCGGAGAAACAGTTGAATTGATCATAAATTTATGACTTGCTGGCAGCACTGCTCTTCAGTCAGAGCACTTGTTTCTGACTTAAGAATTGGAAATGTCTACTTGCCTCCTTATATTTTAGTCACTTTAGTTTTATGGCTTGTCCAGTAAGAGAGATGGTCTTACAGTAAACAGAAAGGAATTGAAGTAGTCTGCCTGATGATCTAACTTACAATATCAAACCAGCTTCTTAAATCATGCTGCTTCTCTCTTGAAGCCTCCTGTTTGGCTTACATAAAAAGAACTGCAAGAGAGTTCACATTTCTTATCTTTATTTTAAGGAAAATACACAAGCACTTGATTTAGGCTCATTTTGGATGTGCACATTATTCATCAGACAATTCAGTGACTACAGTCTTTTAGAGAAATCTCAACATTAAGAAAGCAAGCACTGACGTAAACCATCAACCTCTTTCCCTGCTATACAAAAGAAGTTTTTCCTTATTACAAAAGCCAGGTAGATTGTGTCACACATCTTGTGGAGGAAGGAACCTGCAGAGTATGCTAAATTTGAACATGTTCCTCTCTGCTGAAAAATAACTTCTTGGGAATGCATCATCAGCGTAACTGCTGGTGTCAATCTAAAGCAGTCAATCTAAGATGTTTTCTCAGTTGCAAATCCAACCTGAATTTACCCAAATTCCACCTTCTTGATCCCATTGTTTTTAATGGAATTCTCCAAATCAAAAGTAAGAAATTTTACAGCGTTAACAGTTGTGACAGCTGTCAACATTTGCTGGTAACTTGAGAAACCATTCAAACATTGACTGGAACACATAAAACTCTTGGTTACTTTTCCATGTATGTACAAGTGAAGCAGAAGTAGTCTGTAGCTGCTGGTGGTAGAGAAAGATCAATGAGAGAGTTTTATGATCAAATTGCTCATTCCTAATTGATCCATGCTGTAAATCTAACAACGTGACATTTGGCACTGTCTTTGCACTTGTGATCACTTTACTTTTAAAGATATTTATGATGTTTCCAGTGTCTTGAGATCTAAGTATCTGGAAATTCCTGTGTCAGCTTCAGTCCTGTTATAAGGATTAAAAGAAGCATTTTACTGTTTAAACATGGGCAGCCTTAATGCACAAACTAATTTTCAGTGAATACTCATTGTATTTGATACATGTTTAAAGAGGAGAAGAAACACTTTCCAAGAGTGGTTTTAAATTTATTCTTCTTGTATCCATAAACACATCAAATTAATGGTCAGTGGAATTGCCCATGTGTGAAGCGGAACTGAGAAGCTCTGGTGAAAGACATTAAACTTTAATGCAAATGAGACTCCTTAAGCTTTTTGTGTTTAATGAAGGCTGCGTAAAGCCTAGAAGTCTGTAATTCTGTGCCCAATGTCATGACTTGTTTTTAAAACTTCAGTATTCAGACTTGTCAGATTGGATTCTCCTTCTGCTTTGTTCCTTGCCCTAATCCTTTTGTCGCCTGTGTTGCATGTAGTTCACTAGTTATTAGTTGTACTCATTATTGTTACGATTACTAGTTCACCACTCCCTTCTTCTAAAGCAAGCTGCTCCTACCTTACCAGAGGAGACTCTTGGAATCATAGAATTGTCAGGGTTGAAAGGGACCTTAAAGATCATCCAGTTCCAACCCCCCTGCCAATGGCAGGGACTCCTCCCACTAGAGCTGGTTGCTCAGAGCCCCATCCAGCCTGGGCTTAAAAACCTCCAAGGATGGGGCTTCCACCACCTCTCTGGGCAACCTG
>JANHGN010009117.1:53399-67711 GCA_024605025.1 Megaceryle maxima
TCACTTTTTTTTTTTTTTTTTTTTTTTTTTTTTATTTGAAATGCTTTAAGTTTTGCCACCAGCTAAGATTCCGGTTCCGTGACAGTAGTGCCAAGCAGCATGGCTCTCCCCCACCAGTCTGGCTTGCCCAACAGAGCCTGGTTGGTTTGGAGAGTGGTTTTATCTTAAAATGTGGCAGTGTCTGCCAGAGTGGCACAGGCAGAGGTGGTCTTCTCTTCTAGGGCGCACACACTGTTTTTTCTGAGTAGTGGCAGTATTTTAGGTTGGAAGCATTTATAGGAGCTTATTTCTCACCACCATCTGCCTAGGAGGAAATGTGGCTGATAAATTTATCACCAGGGTATGAAATGTTCATATGTAGACAACAGAACTTGCTTGAAAATATTTTGAAGGTTCAGAGTAATTCTCAAATTCAAAACATGTTTAAGGTCTCCTGTACCTAAATTATTTGAGGAATAAACGGCTTTCAAAATGTCTTCAGTGTGCTACCTCATTAGAAAAATTTCAGTCTTCCTGGGAAAAGATTTTAGCATAGAACAGAATGGTTCTCTTTTAGTTCTGGAACTTTGTCCTAAACATCATAGTCAAAGAAGTTTGTAAAGGAGTTTTAATGTACTGAGAAAGTCTGATAATACTAACATGGAAACACAGTTAAATTTTTTGGACAGCTTAATTCCACCACTTAGTCAAAAATGCCTCAAGTGTGACAGTGGCATTATTTTGCAAAATTTTCCTACGCACCAGGTTGTTCATATGATGCCATATTCTTTAACAGCATTTAATTGTACTAGTGACACATCAAACACTTCCTTGCAGAGATGGCTAATCAGGATGGCTAATGTAAATTTTCTGGTTTGCAATATTGATTTTAGTGTCTAAACTTAAAAAAAAAAAAGCTACAGAGTTAAAAGAAGCTTATTCTTCAAATTTGTCTGCAGAGTTTGTTGCTGTAGGGTCTTGCTGAAGCTATGTTTGGATGAAATCTTTATTTTTGTCCCTTCTGTCTAACTCGGGCATTACTTTAGAGGAAGAAATAAAAGCTACCTAAAGGAAAAAAACTAAATGTAGTCTAGTTTGCATGCTTAATAAAGGCTTTGTATGTGTGGTTTTGGCAAATGCTCCACTGATGTAATAAAGTGGTAATTGTAGCAAAAAGGATTTGGATATTGAGTTAAACACTGAGGTTTCCCCTGTAGGAAAACAGACCAATTGAAACCAGACTTTTTCCTTCAGGCATTTGGATCAGAGTGTGGACCTGTATTAGTGCTGGATACAAAGAGGTAAATCCTACCTATATAAAAACTATTTGTCTGGTGTTAAAATATGTTTTGGCATAGAATAATTTGCCTTCTAGAGATACTGATCTCTGTACATTGACTAAAGAAGACCTTAGGCAAAAAAATTGAAAGAACTGACTTTTGGAGTTGAGGAAATGCGTTCCATCCTAATTATAAGTAATTAGCGATAAAGATGATTTCAGCAAAGGGTACATTTTGTTTCATCACTGCTGTTTTCAGGTGCTGGTTAACCCACTGGTTCATTGCATTATTCATAACCAAGTTTACATTTCTCAAGTCAACACTGAATGCAAAATAAACTTGAAAATAGTTTTGTACTTAGGGCATTTTGATATCGCTGTGTTAATCTCTCACCTGATTATCAATTCCATTGTTTTAGAGCATGTTACAACACCAGAGTAAGAAAATTGCTTGCCATCTGAAATGACAACCCAGTTCTGCATCATGTGACTAGTGCTTTATATTCAATAAGAATCAAAGGAACTACTATAAAATTTTATCTCATTAAAAAAGAACTCAAAAACGCACAGCTTTCCTTTTTTCCTTTGAGTATCCGTAAATAATTCTTCCATGGTCAGACATAAAATTAAAAAAAAAGATCTGATTAGACTTTCTTCTTGTAGGTACCAGTACATGTCAGTGCAGTTTTCAGGATACTTACCACCTGTGGTGGTATCTGATTTGCGACTGAGCAGTGAAAAGAAAAATAATCTCATTATATCAGACAAATATGTTCAAGGAACATGTCTGGCAGGGGGGGGAACAACCAAGGAAAATAGTATTTTGGTGATAGCCCATAATGTTAAGCTGTGTTATTCAAACAGCAGCTTCAGTTCAATGTTGTAACACTGAATTTGTGTGGGAGGCTGCCCCTTGGCAATAACACAGGAAGGATTTGGGACCTATTACTGCTACTATAAAATGTCTTTCTCCATTGAAGTGCTTTCTTTCTAGCCAAAAGGAAAGGGAGTCTAGTCCCAGATTCTAAGTTTAAACACTAATTCTTTCCCCACAGTTTATTAGTGTACTGTAAAATGATATAAAAACTTACAAGTTCATAATTATGATAGTTATCTGTGTAAAACCCTTTGTGAGTATTAGTAATGTGATTCCTCAGCATAAAATGTATGATTGCAAACACTTTGTAGACCTCTGTGGTGCTAACAATAAATAATGTTCTTTTATAAAGCAAAACAAACCTTGTGCCAGACAGACCCACAAAAGTCATCTGGTTACACGACGTTCTTGGTCTTCATTTCATGTCTTTTGCCCCCCTCCACAGCAGACAGTCTCTTCAAGGTATCAAAACTTTCCCGTTATAATAAATTTTTGTCTCGATGGCTTAAAAATAAGGCAAATTTTTTTTTTTTTTTTTCTGTGTGTTACTTACAAAGAAGATAGGAAAATTTTCTGTGCTGGAAAAGGGGAAGGATTTGCCCCCAGGTACGCAGATTACACTATTTTGTGGTTTGTCCTAGCAGAAATCTGGGAGTAGGAAGCTCACTCTGGTCACCTATGGCAAGCATCAATAGCTGACATGTACCAACCAGCTGCTTCAGATTTTTTCCTAGTTGTGAATTCCCCAGGCTTTGGGCTGAAACACAGCGACATCAGGTGAAACATAGCGATGGGCATGGGAAAGTTGCATCAGACCCTAATTTTGCTTCCTGATAGTTAAAACTACTCTTGGTCTCTAAAGAAATGTGCCTGCAAGATTTTGAAATGGCTTTTATTGAGAACAGAATTTTACAAATTAGTATGCAGATGTTGGTGTTGCTTGAGTTCTCTCTTTGCCAGGGTGACTGCCGCTATCACTTTGGTATTGGCGGATAATTGAGAGTTACTGTGCTGCCTAGGAGAAGCAAGGGAGCCCTTGAGTTTCTGTGGTAGTACTGAGTTGCCAAACACATTTGAGAGTTGGAGTTGAAAGTAAAGATGCACAGGGTGAGGCTCAGCTCAGCTCAAGATGAGATGTGTTTGGGTATTTTAGCAGTGCACAGGAACTGGCTCCTTGGGAGGGTTTTTAGGGAGCCAGGCACTACAAAGTAGTTTGAGGAGCAGTTGTCTTGCCCTGAAATAAATGCCTAGTGCCTGGCCCAGTGAGCCACCCTTCCCTGACCGTATTGACTGTACTGGAAAGTCCGGCACCTTATGTAGGCATAACATAATAAATAATTATCATCAAAAATGTAGGCACATTAATCTGTGCACCAGTTAAAGATCATTTTTCCCTTTTAATTTTAATTGTGTATGACAATTTTAATCTATATCCAGTAAATGATCATATTATACTAGGCAAAATGTGACTGTTGGAAGAGTCTTCCTTCAGAAGGCAGAAAATAAATTTGTCTAGATTTCATGTTTCATTACGTATAAAAAAATGAACACAAGCACTTCTCATTCTCGCAATTCCAGTCACCTCAGGGAAATACTTCGTCTAAAAATAATAATTGCACTAGGATTATTCCTCCTAAGAATTTTCCAAATGACAAATTGTGAAGACACTTAGGAATTACTCGCTTTGTGTTTGTTACGATGTACATGGATTTGTGGGATTTTGCCTGCAAGATCCTTCAATCCAGAGTTCATTAGGGAACTCTAAATGGCCTTGAAAAGAGCAGGGGAGGGCATTTACCAAGTGGTTGGTTTGTGTATTTTAGCCTGAATAGCTTTAATACTTCTACCTGGATGAATTCAAAAATGGAGCAAGTCATTCTTAAAAATAGTCATTTCAAATCAGACAGATCATCATTGTCTTTTTCCTACTCCGGTTTAAGAATGTTTACGATGTGGTAGGGTTTGACATCTGCCAAGCGCTCCACTTTGGCTGTCTGACTAAATTGTTGGTGACAAATATGCATGAGAGTATGATACCTGTTCAGCATTACAAGGCTGGAGGAGCAAGATTTTTACTTAGCATCAAAAGTAAGGACTATTTTAGAGTCTAAAATAAGCCCTGATTTAAATAGGTGGCTAATGTTTGTGTTGCTAACTCTGTGGTGTTATTGTCGAAAAATAATGTGTGTGAAGGGAGAGCTGCTAACTAGATTTTTTCAGAAATCATTATTGAAAACAGATTCCACCACCCTCTTCATGGAAGATTACAGTTTGGGTTTTTTTTTCTCACTAAAAACTTTTTCCCTTCAATTCTTCTATAAGTACATTAACCTTTTAATATCTTTCATTATAGATATGCAAACACACATATATATGTACACGTCTCTGTGTGTCCATATGTATGTATAGGTAAATCTTTATTCATCATTTTATGGTGTCTTATCCTCCAAACTATGAACACCCAGCTGGAGAGCTGGAACCCTAACTATAACCGATGCAGTTGCATCGTGTATATCACAAATGACTGTTTCGCTTACCTGACTTTTAAACTTCTCTTCATAGTACTTTGTAATCCTATTAATACTATGAAGCTTGAATTTTGTGGTTTTCATTTTCATTAGACCAAAGCTGACGGGTGTTTTCGATGCCATTTTTATAAGCACATTTATTTTTAAGCTGACTAGTCATAACTGCCTATGACACCTTTTGTCGTTCTGAAATTCATGACATATCTCTTTTCATGGGTACATCAGATACTCTTTCAGTGCAGTTTTTCATTGAATCTCGTAGAATGACCTTAAAATGACAAATTAGCATAAAAGAGGTTCTCTTTTTCTCTGGAAATCAGTCCGTTATATCAGAGTAATAAGAACATTCATGCAGATTTATTTTTTAGCTTTAGGTTTTAACAGAAACTGAAGTTTATTATTTGGTAATTGTAAAGGTATGTTTAGCATTTGATGAGATCTGCAGAGTTCCCTCTCTTTTCAGGAATCTTGAAATGAGAGAAGGATTCTTGCCTTCCTTGCTTGCATAATTGCTGATCATTAGCTGTTTTTTCTCAGGTTTATGACCAGCTTCACACCCTCAGCTGAATACAGAACACATCCTTGTCTTTAAACAGTAATCTCAGCATTGAATACAGCACCTGTAGTGCTGTACTTGTTCCTTCCCCTTATCTCAGTGTTAATCAGTGTAATGGTGCTGCTTTGGGTTGGAAAACTGCTGTGTTCTGTCTCATAGTGTCTCTTCAGCATCCAGTCCATATTCGAATCCTTAATCTCACTTGAAGGCTTCTATTACAAGCTTCTGAGATCATTCAGCACATTTTAGTCCTATGGTTTCTGCAAAGCAAGTACTATTACTGCAATCCATCTTTGCTCCTGCTCTAATTTGTATATTTTCTAACCCTGCTACTTCTCTTCCATGCTTGCTGTCCTCTTCTAATCCATGTTTGTTTTGGTGGAGAAGCACATCATTGATGATTTGCAGCTCTGTTGGAATATTTATTTTTTTTTTACTGAACTGTAATGCTGCCTTTGCCCCCACATTTTCCATAAGAGGAATCTGAATCCTGGGTGCATTATGCTTTACAGATCTATGGGTTGCTTTGCTGAGACTTTTTTTGGGTCTTTCAGTTTCATAGTGTGCTAAAATTACTGTTTGGAAACCATGCTGGGTATTGTCACACGTATGTCTTCTGAGACTTGTGGGCTGACTAGTTTTTAGCTCCTTCTTCCCTTCCTTCCTCCCCCCCCCCCTTTCTCCCTCATGTTTTTGAGGTTGTCTCGTTGATCTGCTTCTCTGCCTCTCTGCAGGACCCAAAATGGGACATCTGCTAGAGTTGCTGCCTTAAGGTAGCATGCTAAAACATGGAAGGGTTGACCAATAAATAATACTTCTCCTAGCATATTAGCATGTAATACACTGTTCCATAAGATCTTGAATATATTTAAGTATTGAATATTCTGGAAGAGATGATGATAAAGCTATTCTTAGGCATATTGGGGGGGGGGGGGTGTATATCTATGCACACAGATCTAAGATTTTATATATGTAGATATATAACATAACAGTGTATGGCCAATTGGGCTGCTTTAGGAAAGTTTTGCAGAAAGGATAAATGAAGAAAGGGTTATGCTTGGTTTCGCTGCTGAAGGCTCTATATTCTTTAAAATTCCCTTTTCTTATCTCCAGTTTCTCTCAAATACAGAATTACTTGGTTTTTACCATCCCCTGGAAGACTTTAGAAGCATTAACAAAAACCAACCCCGAACTCAAAACATTTTCAGCCTTGATGTGCTATTGAATATTTAGTCTTCCCTTTCTGACATCTCAGCTGGCCACAAGAAGATTTTTATTAGATAAAAATAAAATAGGTAACCATTCTCTGGAAGCCATGATGTCGTAACTCTCTTATTTCTACACTTGTTCTTATCTTTTACAAAGAGGAAGCAAGGAGAGAAAATAAAATAATTAAGCAGCATGGCTGTAGAAATAAAAGATCTTTTAAGTCATAAATGGAGGACGAAAAAAGGCATTGGTTTTACTCAATTCTCCTTTCTTCATAGAAGAATGCCTGAATAATCCTTTCCATCCTATAAAAATGCCTTTTCCTACTAATACAGATATTGACACGGGAACATGTGTGCTGCTTGAATGCTGCATTAATTATCTTCCCAGTATTTATAATTGAATGCTCTTGATCAGAACTCTGATGAACTTCAGTCTGTATCTATAAAGTTTGTTTGCTTTACTAGTTCTTAAAATTTCTTGGCAGTTTGTGCTCTGCAGAGGCCAGAGAGGATCGGAGCACTTTTAATAGTTTCTAATGACAGAGTCAGCTGATGAAGAGATTTAGTTTCAGTGGTGACATCTTTTAACAAACCTCTTTTCTCATTGACAATATGTTTAGATGCTGTCCATTTCCAAATTTTATCACTAAGAAGATTCGTTAAAAATTCATTGTTGAGCTTAGGTAGTTTTTCTACTAACTATATTAAGTCAAAGCTTAATTTATAATTTATTTGCCTTATTACAACACTTCATTAAAATGTCAGAAGATACAGCTTCTAGGCAGGGTATTACACCAAGAGCTATGCATGCAGTGCTTTTCACATGTGGAAATAGCTACAGCAGTTCTGTTCTGCAGCGTGAATTAACAAAGATTGATTGCAATCTGTTTTTATTAACTCAAGGAAGAAAAGCAGTATAGTGATATTAAGAAAATTAATTATAACTTTCTAAGCTGATAATTAATGTGCAGCTGGGCGTGAGCACACTCCTGACAAATTATCATCATCTGTTTTAAGGTAGACAACTGTTCTTTAATCTTTCCTCAAATTTTTATAACCTTTTCCATTTCAGAATGGCTTTAACAATTTAGATGTTAGATTTGGCCTTTTACTATAATAACGTGAGCTGAAGTTCAATTGCACCTTTCAGGACTGAAGTTCAGCTGTATTTTTTAGAACCTTTTAGTCTTTTCCAGCATCGTACAGAAGTTTCTTACGAAGCAGTTGCATGGAACAGCAATTGCTGGTAATTGACCTGCATATGTTGGATAATCTTAAAACGCTCCTGAGAATTTAATGTACCCTGTAAATTGAGATGCTTCCAATTAAATAGAGTTCTTAGGATAATCACTTTCAAAACTAATCAAGTAATATAATGGTGTTACTAAACCTCTTATTGACTTAATTGTGACAAATTAATAAACCTAACCAATGCAATTACTGTAATGGTCATACTAGTTTGCATTTTTCATAACCTATCCCTACATGTTTTTCAGACACACAAAGGGAAAATAGAAATTACCTACGTGTATTGAATTAGCATGACAAGGTGACTTGAGTGGGGGAGTGTTTCTGCCCTTCTTGCCTTCCTTATGAGGCGTGAAGGTTACTGTGGATCACCCCATGCTCTGTGCCTCGCATCTCCTAGGATATCAAATGCTACTGAACACAAATTAGCACTAGGATCCTAGCACTGGAATTGGTAACAGAAAATGCTCTTAAGCAGTCTGTCTGGTATTGCTACTATCAAATTAGATCTAAAATACACTGGTGAACAAAGTGTAGTAGTCTTGTCAATAAAGGTTATCTTTACAGGGGTTTTTTTTTTAACATTTGAAGGGGAAAAAGCACAAAGTATCTCTGTAGATCAGACTCTGAAACTGTCCAAAACCAATCACCATCCTTACACTGTCAGTGAACAGATAATTAAAACCAAAAAAGCCTGTTTTATCTACATAAGATTTTGGGGGCATTTGCTTCTCTTGTTTTAAGGCTTTCATTGTTCTTGTTTTAAGTGTTCATTAGGAATGCATTATAGAGAAGGTGTTCTGGGAGACCAAAAGCCAGGAGTTTTCAGCTCAGTGAATCTGTCCTTTTGGTTGCTTCATGACACAGTTTCAACAGGAGAAAGGACGGACAGCCTTTGCCAGCATGGCTACTTACCTAGTACTTAAGGTGTTGTCTGGGAATTTAGCAGGCATAGGTTTGAACTTCCTAGCTGGAGGATAATTGAGCTGAGGACTTGGACATGTGCTTTAGCTACCTAAGTTATTGCTTCCTTTAAAAGAAGGCATTACCTATAGAGTTTAAATCAAGCTGATCTTACTGATAGGTGGACAGTGGGTATGTTATGGCTTAAGGGCTTGTGAATAATTAAGGTCAAGGAATCAATGTGGATGTCTCCATTAGCAAGTTAGTTCAGCTCAGGAGTGAGCTTCTGAAGTGTTTCTCCAAGTCTTCCACACTTCCTTTACTGTGGTTTATGGTTAAACACAAAAGCTTCTAGAAGTGGATATTTGCTTGGCACCACTGACCTACTTGTGATCCCTACATGACCTGAGAACAAACCCAGTCTTAGATACTTAAACTGAAGCAGAGCCTTCTGCATCTTTCGTTTGATCCAGCGCAAGCTGAGCAAAGAATCATCCAAATAGAAGATTTTAAGGAGAAATAAAAAGATTTGGTTATTCTGTAATGACAATAAAACATATAAGGGATTGAGGGGTGGGAGGGGGGAGTTCCTGAGGCTCTAATCAAATAAAAGCCTTGGAATTTGTTGAAGGACTTACTAGGAAATTCTGTTGGTTTAGTGGCCGAGAGGAAGAATCGGGCAGATCTCATATTAGGTTTGCTTTATGCATAACTCCTAGAAACACAAAGAAAAAGAGAATAAAACAAAACAAAAACCCCAAACCTCAAAAACCCCTCAAACACAAAGAGTGGAACTTGAATATTGTCTGAGGGTTTTTGATTGATACTGATGACTGTGAATACTGGATGGTGGTGTTCATCTTCTGCCTTCCTCTTAATTTGTGTTTCACAGTCAGTGTAATATAGGTGATTTTAGGATCCTGAAAGGTTGCAAATTGTTCTTCATATAAAAATCCTAAATAGTTAAATAAATTGCTTTGTATTTAAAAATAAAAAGTGACAGCAATGCACTTTATTGCATTGCTCAATTCATTTTGAAACAAATCAAATTAATAAAGAATATATCAAATTTGGCTTTTGTTACTCTTTTCTGTTTAGACACATGGCTGTCAACAATTCCTATTTTCATTATTTTTGTCTGCTTCAAAGTATTTTGTCAGTATCTTAAGTTTTTTGTATTGTTTTATTTTAAAGTTTTCTGTGTTGGGGTTGGTTTGGTTTTTTTTTGTGGGGGGGGGTGTTTTTTTTTTCCTTCCTTACCAATGTAACACAATTTTCATGAGCATTCACAGTAATAAGCTCAGCTTGCACATGGCAAAACAAGAATAGTTACATGAAATGCAGCTGTTTGGAAAGCAAGATATTTTCAAGTGTCTTCTGTATTCTTTGAAGTCATTCTGTAGTGGATTAGGCACTCCAGTACTGCAAATCAGTTTGATCACACTGTAACTTTTCAGTTAGATCAGCTATACTTTTATTGAGTGCTTTCATGTACTACCAGCTCTTCTGACTGAGAAAAGTACACATTACAGAATTAGTTTGTAGATATGTAGGATAAAATACAACTCTGAGTGATATTCAGTGCTGTAGTTCATTCGGCTGTGCTGACAAAATGGGTGGCTGCAGAACTGACATGGGTAGGGAAGCCCAAGAGATCCTCCAAAAGCAAATTCAGTCATATACATGAAAGTCTCAAGGCTTTTTGTAGCCATCTGTGGCTTTTCTTCATGGTATTTAAAGATACGGAATATTAGCTGCAAAGCTTCAATCTTTCTTTCCAGATATGGTAGATAGTTTGGCTTTTCATGTCTTTCTTCTATTTTTTTTCTTTTTTTTTTTCTTTTTTTCTTTTTTTTTTTCAAGAAAAATTTTCAACGTCTTTCTTTTTAATCTCCTGGTTGCTGACGATTTGTGTGTTCACATGACAGAAGATCAGCTTTCCAGGTTCTATCTTCAGAGGTTTTTCTGCTGCGATGGCCAGCATGATATTCATATTGAGAAATAAACTATACAAGAAGATGCTGAATTCTTCCATCAGGAGCAATAAGGATTACCAGAGAATCTGGATCTGCTAAGATTGTTCTGGTTTTTATCTATGCTATTTTGCAATGACTTGTTGCCAAAAGTCCTGTACATGCTGAAACTATGGCATTATCCTATCGATGTTACAGCTGGGTGAGCATTTCAGGTGCGTGTGCTTCTTGCTACTGGTGCCTGCTGGTGTTAGGGAGATTAGGGGATGCTGTGTAGGCTGACTCTGCTATTTTTTTTTTTTTCCCTCTCCTAATGTTGCCATATAATTTGGGATTAGTGTAGTAGAGAGTTAATGCCGAGCTAGTCAGCCTTAAGAATGAATCACCCAGTGAGCAGAACTTTTAACTGAGTAGGAGCTGACTTGTGCAAGGGCAGCGAAGCGTTGGAGCTCACCAGCGTGTCTTCACATGGCAGAAAGCATGCAGCCTCACTTCTTAGTCCAGTGGGCTGATGGGGACTCTTTCCTAAGTGTTCACTTAGGTAGATGCACAACATCCAGAATATGTGGTGTTCTCACTCTAATCTCACACTAAAAAATGAGTGACCTTGTGTTTACTGCTTTCTGATGAGCAGATCTTGCTCAGTGTAGTACACCAAAACCTACCAGAGTAACCTGGCTTAGAGCATATGGTATAACTGAATGTAATTCTTCAAGACTTCTCAGAAGAGTTGGTTTGCTCTATGTTAAGCAATCTGCTGCCCACCAACAAGGAGTAATAAAGCCCCAGTGGTAAATGCCATAGACTCGTGGATGTCACCATAAAAATCCAGATAGCAGAGGGTAAAGGCCAAATGAGACTTGTACAATGTTGGGGCAGTTTGAGAGCTATTGAGAAGGAAATAAAAAGAGGCTAGTGAACCAGCTAAGCAGTTTGTTCCAGAAATTTGCCTTCATTGGTTTAAACTTCACGTTAAAATTACATTTTTATTGTTACAACACTGACATATCTCTCTGAGGAAGTTAATAGGAGGGAACAATCTTTCAGCAAATTAAATGAAAGGCTACTATTTCCAGCTGACATCTGTGAAACGGCTGCTACATTCCTTGCAGTAGTGCTTAGAGAAATAAATGAGCAAGTATTCATTATAATCGAGCTTTAATGGTATCCATATGCTATATATCTTGTAATGGTGCTCATGTTGTGTGGTTTCTGTGTTGAATAAAAAAAAAAAGGGTATTAGTCTGTCAAAGGCCTATTAGTGTAAATGTCTTGATTCAATACATAGCCCTGGTGAGGCTCGTGTGTTTTAAATAGATCCCAGCAAAGCATGGTTGGCGCAGCAAATTGGAGTGTTTCTGGTTGACCTTTCAGGTTGTCCATTTCATGCCATACAGCATACTGTCTAGATAATGAAATCCACCCGAGCAAAAAAGATTTCAAAATGTATCATTTTGATTTTAATTCTTTTCACATTAATATTTTTCTAACAGGCATGAGAATGTGCAGCCTTTCAACAACGTTGTTTCACATTATGTCACGATACTCTACTGAGATCATAAATAAACTTTTTTTCCTCTATCTCATACCCAGAATTCATTTTGCAAATTAATTGAGTTTTGCTTAACTATGTTTCGGTCAGCATCGTTTAAACAGCTAATAGCTCTTGGACCTGTTGTTGAAGGCTTAAATCTCTCATTTTCCTATTCAGCCTGTCGTGTGGTTGAGGTTTTTGTGAGCAGTACAACCTTGTGAGCCTGCTTTTGAGTAATTAAACTTTGAGCGGTGGTTCAAACTTGCTTCTTTTTCTCCACTTGATGAAGCCTAAACTGTCCAATTCTCCCACGATGTACTGGTTCTTCTGAACAATGTACAGGTGCTTTGAGAAGGCATACTTTAAAAATTAGAAAAGGACTCTCTATGGCCTTTACTTGCTTTTCTCCTCCTGTAATGCACAGGGATGGGATGCTGTAAAAGTTTTATCACTGTTTTAAAACAAGCTCGATTCATCAAGAATGTGTGAATTAGTTTTGTATTGCTTTAGCAGATGTTTTTTTGGGGAGGTTTCAGAAATGAAATAATCAAAGAAAGTAAGGGAGAAGTCATGTCATCAATCCAGTAGTGACCCCTTAGCTGTACCTAAGTTATCCCAGACAGATGTTTGTCTAGTCATTTCTTCAAGACCTGCAACATGGAGATTCCATGCTTTTCCAAGGAAGCTGATTCCAGTGCTACTGTGGCTTCACTAGCGACAGTATTTTGGGGTGGTTGTTGCAGGGGGGAGGTTTATGCCTATCTTGGAATTTAAATGCTTCACTGTTTTGGTGGAAGATTAATCCCCATTTTTCACCTTTCAAGGCTATTGCCATATCTAGTCTATCGTGGGTTAACGAGATCATTCCTTCCCCCCTCAGCCTTGGGGCATGCTGACAGTTCTTCTCTAAGCTTTCTAAAATTTGTCCTTGTCTTTCTCGAAATGTAGTTGGTGTACAATATTGGATGCAGGTCAAGGAAGGCCTTTCCATGAGTGAATAACATATGTCCTTCAGGTCCCTCATTCCTCGGTTCACATTTAAACCGTGTCATACACCTCACAACACGCCTTGTTTGCATTTACATTTGACAGCCAGCTCATTTCTAAAACCTCCTTCCCCACGACTGCTTTATCAGGCTTTTGGGGATGCTTCTGTAGCAAATTCTTATCATAGTATTATGATAAGAATACCATGATATTATTAGTAGCTTCATGTGTTCTCCAGACCTCTTTCCATACACATTTTTTAAGTCATCATATGCTCAGCATCACTTACGTTTGTTTCTCCTCAGTCAAGCACAACAGACAGCAAACAATGGGCAAAACCATGGTATCTTAATCACTTTGATATATTTTTTTATGTTATTCTATACCTTATCAGTACTTGATCCTCTGATAGGGAGACTTGATGTCTCAGTACCTCGAGCCCCTTTGAGGTAAACAACCAGGTTGGGTGCTTTTTTCTCTCTTCCTTTTATGATTCTTTGTAATTGCATAGCTTTTCATGCGAGAGCCAGACTGTCTTCTGGTTAATCAGTCATGTATTGACTAAAGATGTCTTAGGTACTTCAGAGGCTTAGAAAAATACCTGTTGCTCTCCCCAGAGATAGCAGCTGCAGCAGATGTATTTCTTTGTGCTCACTCGTTAGGGAGAAGTAGGGTGCCTGGCCCGTTATATTCCATCCCTGCCTTCACCCACACAGCAATGACAGTTTGGACTGTGACTGCTGGCCCTCGAAGACACCCTTTGGAAATCTGCCTGCCTCAAAGAGATGGGAGTGAGAAAGGGGAGCCATCTCCCCTTTCGTGTTTCCCCTGTTCATTTTGACTTGGGCCGGGGTGTTGCTCTCGTACTCCCAAATTTGTAATATAATTAGTCAACAAATTGGATAGAGTGGACAGACTGTATTTTAAGTTATTCATTAGAGATGTAAAAACAGTTCATTTTGGTGGGGTTTGACCTCACAGTCTCTCTGGTACTCAAAAGACAACTGTGCACCTTACCAAAAACGTTGACTTTAATTGGCATTATCTTTCAAAAGTGTCAAAGCCACTGTCTGTCCAGAGCGTACTCCATTCCTGACAAGGTCTTCATTTTTTGAAGAACAAGTACGGCACTTCCTCCACGATGATCCTTGCAAAATACTCTGTGCTATGCTATTCCAGCCTACAGCTGAAAAATATCATTTAAAAAAAAAAATAAAAAACCATAAAACAGAAATGT
>JANHGN010009117.1:67747-91979 GCA_024605025.1 Megaceryle maxima
ATAGAGAAAATACCGATTCTTGCACTAGAGCCATTAAAAGCAGTGACAGATTACAAACATTTAAAACCTTTGACCAAATGTTTTGATAGAATTAGGACAGAAACCTGATTTTCTTAACTGCTATAGCATCATCTTTCTCGTTGATAATTTAAAGAAGAATAGGAAGATACTTTCCCTGTGTACATTGTTTAATATGCAGAATCTTTTTCAATGTCATTAATGAAACTGTGTGCTGGTGCAGGAACAAAAAGTACACACACTGTCTCCAGCAGGACTTCAGAAGGGTGTTGTTTTTTCTGAGCCTTTGATTGCTATATCATTTTCAATAGTAATCCTTTCATGCTGATTTCACTTCATCCTTTATTATCTCATTTTCATTGTATTGATTAAAATCCCTTCCCTGGTAAGAAAAGCTGATTTGCCTACTGACGCCAGCCCCTTTATTATCCGATAATCTGCCTTATAAAATCCTCCCAGTAATATCTGAAGTGCGATGGTGAGTGCCAGTGCATGGACTGTGACTGTGCTTTTTAAAGAAGCACTTTTAGAAGAGATGTTTGGTACTTCTCACTTTTTCTGCTCTGCCAAGGTAGTGTAGGTCTTTCAGCCTTTTTCAGCTCTACTGAATTATTAGGTAATTGGATGGAAAACTCCTTTCTCCAGGATATTCACTACTTTAAAATATTGTATCATAACTTAAAACGCCGATCACTGCCAAAAAAAAAGAGATTATGGAACAAAATTGTGTTTTCTTTTAAAAACACCAGTCTTCCCTTGACTTTACTGGGTTTTCAAGGCAAAGTGGGTTTTGTTGGGTTGTGTTTTTTCCTTCTTTATGGTATAATCAGATTGTCCTGGACCATAATTTTTAGTGCATATAAGCTATATAGCACATAATCAGCTGCATTGTGCTGTGCCTTGCTGTTTGAGATAGTCAGCAGCATTGATTTCTTGTAAATAGCTCATCTATACGATGAGCAGCAGCTGTATAAA
This sequence comes from Megaceryle maxima, assembly GCA_024605025.1. Taxonomy (NCBI): domain Eukaryota; kingdom Metazoa; phylum Chordata; class Aves; order Coraciiformes; family Cerylidae; genus Megaceryle; species Megaceryle maxima. Next base: position 68,741 of record JANHGN010009117.1, read on the forward strand.
AGTATTTGTTCTTTGAAATAAGTAGATCAGAGGCGAAGTTCTGGATTTGGTGGAACACAATTGGGTAACTGCTGATAGAGACTCTACCACAGGAAAAGCGTGCTTGGGATATTTTCCTCGGGTAAAAATCAGGTGATGTGCATTTTTTTTTTTTTTTTTGCCCATCTGCCTGCTAGATAGTAGGAAATACTCCTATTTAATCATACCTTAGTTAGTGATTTTGATCATATTTTAGCCAGTGGTTGATTTTTCTTGCATCACACGAGGGACTTGACTAACTTATAAATGATACATTACATAATGTATACAATATATATATTTATATAATAGATATAATATAATTACATGGAATCCAATGAAATCACACTTAATGTTGATTAAACCACATTGCATTCTGTTTGGAGCACAAATATAACTTTCAGAATCAGAAACTGATACGGACATCTTCCACGTGCCTACTGGTATGCCTGAAACTAATGTCACCTGAGGAAAACAGGAATAGCTCTTTATCATTAAATTGTCTCCATAACCTGTGTCTTCTATAAAGCAAAGACAAGAGAGTTTGTAAATTGCATCTAAGTCAGTACTTCTTTTAAGTAATTGACTTTAATCTTGATTTTCGAATAGTTACGGGCATTGAAGGCTAAAGCTGTGCACAAGCAAACATGTCATGTGCTGGGAAAAGAAAAAGAAACCAGAATGGTCTGATTTTACAGTGTATTGCTCATTTCCAGAAAGAGAGAATCAGTTCCCGAAGCTGAATGGCGTTAATGGAAAGGCTTTGTACAGTGGTACTGGTATTTCAGTCAGCCTGCAGGCGTTCCCTGTATTCACAGTACCTGTTGTCTCTGCAGTCATTTTAATGACAGTTACAAGATTTTATACTTGGTCGGTGTCTCCTGAAGCCACTGGGAGTTTTCTGTTGGCTGTGAGTAAGAATCAAGCCCTTAGTGACTGGCACTGAGAAAAACAAATGTTTATCTGATTCCAGAACAAATGGATTTATATGACACAGCAACGTGTGGGTGAAGAGGAAAGGGAAGATTGAAGCAGCCTGGAAAAAAGGGACATTTATACTTTTCTTAAAGCATTTGTCAAAAAAGATTATGTCTTTAGCAACACTAGTCTGAAAAAGACTACTTCAGGTCTTTTTTATCCGGAAAAGCTGTCCCTTTCAGTGAACCAGAATGCCATTTCAGCAGCGTTTCATACAGCTGTCACCGCATCTGTGAGAGCAGACACTGGAGAGGTCTCCCTCGACAACAGCCGCGTCTCTGTGTTGTACATGTTTAGATTGATCCACGTCTCTGTAGATGCCTGTGCAAGTATAATTTATGGCATTTGTAAGTTAATGTTCTATCAGATGAGTCTCACAGCTGCAAGCCTTGTGTCGATCTGTCCGGTATCTGAAACCGCTGTTGATCCAACAGCTGTATTAAAAGGAGAAATAATCGCCTGTCAGTCAGAAAGCCTTTGGCGTAGGGCTCCTTGCAATAAATGGTAGCTACAAAACTGCTTAAATCAGACCTTTGCAACTTGTCAGCCAGTTATTTTCAATACTGGAACCATGCAGTTAAGTGTAATGATTTTGATTCTCACTTCAAGCGTTTAGTGGTGCCCCGTGCAATAGCAAGCACAATAAATGTGACTAAATGCTTTGAAAGACTTTTTACCTTAAATGACTGGGAATCCACTTAAAATATTTTCTTGACATGGGAAGCTAATAAAAGCTAATTGAGTTCAGAAAAGTAAAAGATTAAAAACACTTTTAAAAGTTACTATCTGGGGGTAAGGAATGAATATGATCCAGATAAGCAGGTGTGATGCAGATATATTTAAAATGACTGAGCTCATGATTAGGACAATCTAGAGTGTTATAAAATTAGTACTGGGAAGTGAGAAGGTGGGAATTAGTGGCTGAGAAGTTTTATATAGCCTGTCACTTGCCATCCCTTGTGTTGATGCTTTGAAACTTTACATTCTCTGAAAAGTCCTCATCAGACTGAAGAGACTGAATACTCGCGTTTTGTTTTGTCCTGTCTAGAAGATCTGTAGTGGCTTTCCTTGGAAAAGCTGACTCCTGCTCTTCTGATAGAGAAGCCACTGTTTTCACAATATTTTACTGCACTAATAATCTTGATTGGATTGTGTTTCCTTAACATGAACTGGAGGTAACTGCTGTTGCAGGAGCTCCATCACAGAAACGGATCTTTCTGCTCCCCACTTGAGGCTGTGTTGAGACAACTTAAACACCTCAACTGACTGTCAGCAGAGGGAGGAAGATCTGGTAACGTGGATGTTGATGGGGAGAGCAAAAGGAGAGTTGTGGGGCCAGGAAAAAAAAGTGCAGCAGCAAATAAAACCAGCAAGCACATCAAGACAAAAAAAGAAGTGGGGAAGTTCTGGGTCCTGGCATCAACTCTTCAACACTCTTTCTGTGTTACCTCGTCACCTTGAAATGCAAACTGCTCAACATTCATGCTCATAAGAAATTTGTTTGTAAGCCAGTAATGTTTGCTTGCACTTGTACATGCAATTGCTGTGACACAAAAATAATTTAGCAAAGGCTGAATATCACTTAGTAAAGGAATTCTAATGCGGGATAAAAACTCCCTGAAGTCAGAATTTAATGGGCTAATCAAGGTGGACGGAGGACTTCTAGCAAATCCTCAGCAGAAAAAGAGAGAAAAAAAAAAATAACCTAAAATTTGACTGTTGGAAAGATATATAAAGCTGGGAGCAGAGCCTTAGAGAGACATGGGCTGAGCAAATGTGGTCAAGATGCTGACTGCCATGGCTGTGGTAGTTGAAGGCAGCAGTCACTTGCTTAATATGAAATGTGAAGTTCTGAAATAAGCTTTAGACTTAAAGTTAGTTCATCTTTTAGTATTAAAAGGCGTGGCAGAGAGGAAGAGAATACATATAACTGGTGTTTCGCAGGGACTGTTCCAAAATCCTTCTCAGCAGCTCCTGTTTATTGGCTTCTCAGAACTAGGAGTTCTTGGAGCTCTTGCTTCGTTTCGGGGTTGGTTTGTTTGGATTTTTGGAGGTGGAGGGGCCTTTTCTTTTGTTCCTTGGTTTGGGCTGGTTTTGAGACGTGTTGCTAACCCCGAGTTATACCAATCACTACAATAGGGAATTTCATTCTAATACCTTCTTTTTTTCACAGCATCGAACTTATTACTGCATGGATGGCAGAACTGTAGACTTCCATTCACGTCTTTTCATTTCCTGTTATTTTCCCTTTTCTTCAGGGACCTGATTAAAAGCAGCCTATGCTGGTATTTATTATCTCTAGCCTTGCCCTGTTGTGTTGTATTCCCTCTTGCTTTTTTAGCCCTTGGAATTGATTAATTAAACCTTCAGTGCATAAAGCATTAGGAAACATGAATTGTTTAGTTTCTCCATTAGTGCATTGTGGGAGACGTGTAGGTCTGTGCTGTGCTCAGATAACTTTTACCAGAAATTATTACAGTAACAAGTACAGCTGGAGTACAGCTTTAGTCAGTGACGCTGAATATTACCTTTAAACACTTGACATGTCTGACAGTGACATTTCAAAGCAATACCACTTGGCTACTAATTGTCCCTCCCTTTCTCACACTCCTCCGTGCCACGTGGGTGAGCACCCGTGAGCTTACTGCTCGCTTGGCTGCCGCAGGGTGCTGCTTCCACAAGCTGGAAGTGTGAGAAGTGTCACAGGGTAGACAGCCGTAAGGAATGGATTGTACAAGCCCTGCCTGTAAAGTCCTAAAGAAATGCAGTCTTTTTCCACAGAGAAATGCTACAGGAGTGGGAGATAAAGAAGCCCAACAGTCCGAATGGACTCGTAAGAATGAGATACTCTGATTATTTTAAGCATCGACAGAGCCAGTATTGCTAGAATCAGATCACAGAAGTATCCGATGGTGTCTGGTCATTTTCAGAGCCCACAGAGGAGGTGTTTTTATTTTTATTCTCAGCAGATGTCAGACTTCAGTGCATGCAGCAAAGCACGATCTTCCCATGGGCAATTTCACTGTCCTTTGCTTATTCTCTGCTGCTCTCCAGAGGTAGATGAGATTTTTCTCCACTTTGTCTTGATTCACATTTTGATCTCCACCTGCATCTTGGCTCCTTTTCCTCCCTTTGGCACTGTTTCCATTCGCTTGAGTGTCCACTCACTTCAGCATTTCCCCAGGAGCCATCATTACTCTGACCTAATCATCAGCAAGTACATTTCACCACAGAGGGACTGGTCCTCTCGCCATGGTGGTAAGTTTGATGGTGGTATGGAACAGTGTCTTTTTTTAACTGAGCAAAGAGTACTTAGCGGGGTCTCGTGGACTACGATTTGCCTGTGGAGCAGATGCTCTAGCCTTCCTTGTGTGTTCATATGCACACTTCACCAACACTTCCTCCACCACTGACTTGATCCTTCTGGGAGGTGGGGACCTGTCCTGGCAGAGGCCACAGCACAGCTTGATACTGGAAATTTCATACTTCATGCACCTTCTGCTCTCTTCCTGCTTCTACATGAACAGAGTTCTTCAGTCTGTGTTGCTGTTCTGTCCAGTTTCAAGAGAAATTACTTGTTAGATGGTCACCTTGAGGAAGATCAGCCCGCTTGATGGCATTGCCTGATTGTTGAACATTTTAACCTTTTGACTGCAAGGATGGTAAGGAAATCGTGACCATTAAAGGACAGCTGGTCCCATCTTCCTAAAATCAACAAGGGAAGCAAGAAGACTGTTTCCTCTTCTCCTGCCCTTTTACAGACAGGTCTCTCTGTAGTGTTTGGATTGGAAAGTGTGCTGCGTAAATTGTCTTTGAAGGTCCTGGTGAACCTCATGGAGAAAAGCAAGGATCTTGTTTTAAGGTCAGTTTCATATTAGCATTTTTTGGAGCTGCTGGCAGTTTCTCCCGTGATGAATGGTACGATGCAGTAGTCTGACTTGTCCTACTCCCCTTTCCAGCCAGATGATGATGTGCGTGTGCCTCTAATAGAAATGGATGCATCTCCTGTAGTGGTAGAAGTGAAGTGGCCAGGAGATCAGCATATATTAATGCTGACACTGCATGTGACTAGGCAAACAGACAAAATTAATGTTCTCAAACTAATAGCTCTTGAGGCTATTCCTCTTCATTATCTCACTCGGTACAGTAAAAAACCCCAACCATTCATGTTCTGCCTGACATTACAGCATAGAATTTTTTTTTTTTTTTATTCCCCATCGTACTGTAAAATTGCATAACCACTTTTGTTGTTAGTCTTCACTCTGCAGTTGCTGATGGTGCTAATTCACTGTCTGCCTCCTCCTGCTAAGTCAGCATCCCTAGAAATCCCCTCACCAGGTAATTGCTGGTATCAGTCAGTCTTCAGAGAGCGCAGCTCGGCTGAGCAGGAAGCTGCAGCTGGGCAGTGGTTAGGCAAGGGCAGGAGTTACACATTCATTGTCCCAGCTGAAAGCCTAGCCAGCTCTTGGCATTTGCCTAAATGGGTCTCCTAACGAACAGGAATAAAACACTACCCCATAGGCTAGCTAGCTGCTTTAAGTTTCTTTCTCTGCTGTCTCCAGCTGTCAAGACATTGTGTGAGATGCTTAACCAGATCGTAATCATTTTCCTTTCTTGGTAAAAGAATACTGTGGAAAAGCCATAACTCCAGCAGGAGTCTGCCTGCCTTGGTTCCTGCTGTCTAGGGGGAGATAGGGACCACACAGACCTTCAGAAAACGAACGGCCATTTGTTGGAAGTTGGGCAGGAAGGTGTTTTACACTTGGTACTGTGACTAGAAATACACAGCTACTGTGCTAGCCGGTCCCCCATTTGACTTTGCCCACAAGGTGCTGTCCTGGCAGCACGCAGCACTAGACCTGAGTGGAAGAGTTGAGTACCAGGGGTGGACACAAGCATGGGATTTCTGTGCTCCTGTCTTCCTTCTGTCACATGGGGGTACGGATCATCTGCCAGCTCTGGGGAAAACAAAACCACGTTAAATATCTTGAAAATGTTAGTAAAGAAATCATTGATTTTAGTGATGTGTAGGCAGGTGCTTACACCAAGATCACATTTGTTGTACTCTTGGGGGTGTGGGGTGAAGGACATTTAAAGAAATAAATAAATAATTTAAAAAAAACCAACAAAAACCACAAAATACCTTTGAGCTTGTAATTTCTCAAAGGCAGTAGCTTAAACTTTAGCAAGCATTGCCTGTGTGCTCCATGGCTGTTTTGTTTGTTTGCTTTAAAAAGCATGACCATCTAATAAAATAATTTCATTCATCACAACTCGTATAAAAATTAAACCGTACACCGTGGTCGATTAGCATTGTTAGTCAGCTGCAGTACTGAAAGGAGAGAAACGCAGCACAGGAGTTTGACAGGAACCTCTTCTGAAAAATATGAAGAGCAGCTCACCCTTTAATTTCCCCAGCTCGGTCTGTGGTATCGGATTTAGCTTCTCTCCTCAGCAAGCTGCTAGCAAGAGTTGCGTGTCTAACGATCAGCATTGGTTTCTGAGAAGAGAAGAAGCTACTCTTGGTTTATTTTTGTGACACATCAACGAACGTCTCCATTCAGAGCAAAACCAAAAAAATAATTCTGAGAAAAGCATTTTTAGATGTGCAGTCCTAAATAATGCACAAAACATTAGATACCCTATGAAAATGACCTCTGAGTATCATCCGCTTGGCTGCCACAGTGACTCCCTTAGCTAAGGGATCACAGGATGCAGCTGTAGTATCCACAAAATATTTTTTTCCCATTATTTGCTTATTTTTACGTTGGAGCGTGTGTCACAAAATATATTTAGAACATATTAATTGTTTGGGTTTGAGTTCATTCATTTGCCTAGGAAATGCTGAAAGCAGTTAAGTTTTATTTAGCGTTTTGACGTATTTTGTGCCATCTATGGCTCTGTAGCAACTTCATCTTTTAAATACATTTTGTTTAAAAGGTGAAATAGATGCTAAGTATGTAAATGAAAACCTGACCCTTTACTGATCTCTCTTCATTTGTTCTAAGGAGACTTAACTTAAGTAAATGAAAACATTGTTATGAAAGACTAGTAGTGGCAGAAAAGAAATAGACTGAAGGCTTTTGCAGTGGATAAGCACTTTCTTAGCAATGCAGGACTGGCCATTTTATAGCTATACTGACTTTTTATAAAAGAAAGATGTTTGTTTAAAGAAAAAAAAAAAGCCATCCACAGAAACAATGACCACTTTTGCCAAAATGGAATGTGCCCTTGGAGACTTTTTGCACTGGATTGAAATATAGCAGAGACAATAATAATGAGTTTGCATGTATTACATTTATGAGAGACATTTTGGACGTAATGCATTGTGCTAACTTGGTTATTTTAGTAATTGGCAATATGTGGCACTGTACGAATGTGGCCAGTACAAAAAAGGACCATTAAAAGTAAATTGTGAGCTAGGAAAAAAATTATTTTACAATTAAAGAATTAAAAACATAACATTAGAAAGTGTTAATCTCCAGCTTTACTTTTTGTTATATGTATTAGCCTGTAGAGAGTTAAAAAATTCATTTGATTCCTGTGAAATTAATTGAAATCTTGGGGAGATTTGGGCACCTGGCAAGGGGGTGAGACTGGCCTCTCTGGGTTGACTCTGCAAAGGGAGAGACTCTGTCTTTAGCTTAATCTCCTCTGTGAAGTGATTTAATTGCTATCTCCCTGTAGTGATTATCAGGGGAGCCTCAGAGGGGTCTGGTTTTGTGAATACCCTTGCTGGAGCTGCACTGGTCTCTCATTTCCCCATCTTCACTTGTGGTCAGACCCATAGCTGGTACGTGAAGTCCGCGTGCTGAACTACACAGGCTGGGGTGTGAGCTGTGCAGCTGCACTGCACTGTCTGACATGGAGAACTGATCATATTCTGCTTTCACAATTGTCTGAGGACCACAGGCTTCCTCTGGGGGGAAAAGTGGGGGGCAATGTCTTCTGTCACAAAAAGCTAGTAATTTTATTGCTGTTTACAAGGTGTCTACGCTGGGGGTTGAGACTCAAGGAGAAGCACAAAGTGTGGCTTGGGGAACTGAAGGAGGGGGAAGGAGAAAAAAGCTGCAGGAAAGTTTGTGTGGCCTTCCCATCACCCTCTCCCTTTTTCTTGATCTTCGTTTGGGAAGGTCACTCTCCCCTGTGGGTGTTGGAGGGGTGGCTGGTGGTGCTCTTGTCGTGTGGTTCCCTGTTTAAACAGGGTTAAGCCCAAGCAATTCCAGTTGCAAGATGAGGTCTCTGGGATTCCCTTTTCCCCTCAGCACTCCTGGAAGCACCAGACACAACCCGCGTGCTCCCACTCGAATCTTCTGACTCTGGTGAATTTAATTGGTCCCCTTGTATCCTTTCTGCATTTTCACCCATCAGCATAGCTGGTTTTTTTGCAGAAAAAGCTGCCTATTAGTAACATCCAAAGGAGCAATAGGGAGATATTTTCATATTTAATCCTAAAACCTTGACAACAGTGACCCTTGGACACTTCACACTGTTGCTGCCAAATCTCTTTTATTCTGGCCTTTCACCTTTTTACTGGCTAAGTCGTCAGGAGGATACTCACTATTAGGTTGTGCTTTTGCATTTTGCATTAATTATTGAAATTGTGAAGTCTTGCTCTGCCTCCAGCTTGTGCAATTGTCCTGACACCCTCCAGGAAAGGTTGAGGCATAAGAAGCACAATGTCTGCAGAGACTGAAACAGTTCTGCTTGCTGCCGGCAAGAATTTCGGTTGGATAAGTGTTTTGACCCTTTGAAGTATTTGTGTAGTTTCTCTGAGGATTTGCTGTGCCTTCCAGTTTCTGCTTTATATATATTTGGGATAGGATGTATATTTTATTTTTTTTAAATCTTGTAAATATTGTTGTGCCTCTGAATTTTAGTAATTTAAAAATCAAACCAAACAAACACAATAAGAAAAACAACCAAACAAAAAGAAAAAAAAAAAAAAAAGAAAACAAACAAAAAACCCAAGCAAACAAAACTCCACAAAACAAACAAACAACAAGAAAAAAAAAAGAAAAAGAAAAAAAGCCCCACAGCCTTTCAATGTTTATATTTCCTCCGTGGTTCCCTCTCCTGGTACGTTCTGTACATTTTAGAAGAGATACTGATCTCATACATTCTGTTCCTATGTACAGAAGGACCAACAGTATTCTCATGGAAAAATACCAAGCTGAGGTGCCAGCAGCCTAGGTCAATCAGGCTCATATTTCCTGAGAATGAATGACAGTAGAAATACAAACACTGTTTCAGATTCTGTGGCACTTGGGTTAGTAGCAAAGTTTATAAAATAAATGGGAAATCTCATAAAACAGCGACGGTCCTGCCTGAATATCTCTTTCTGGTCCAGGTCCTCACTTCAAATTTCACTTCACCACATAAAACTAGTTATAATAATACAGAAATAAGTTCTGAAAAATCTGTTCTACAGATTTTTTTTATTATTATTATTGGTTTGGGTTTTTTTAAGTAGTGTAAACAATATGTTTTTAGACAGTATTTTGAGATACGTTCAGATAGTGCCCTGTAAACCAAAGGTAACGTTTAGTAACATTTCAGTAAAAGTTTGGAACTTCAACCACGTTTAAGTAGTGTGTCTTTTCCTTTCTCAACTGTATAGGAGTTTTCTCTCTCACTGACTCTGATGTCAGTACATGACTTACTACAAGTTGTAGTGAGTATCAGCATAGTAAACCGAAATATACAGTGGCAAAATAAATTACAAAAAGAAAGCAAGCTAAGGGAATGCAGCTAATGTGAGTGTGATACCTGGCACCCCTTTGCTGTCTTCTACCAGTGGTGACACGTATCTGTCTCTTCAGAAAGAGTGCATTTGTCAGCTTACAAGGCATTTGGGACATTAAACCATTTTGGAAGAGTAAGGGAGTGAAAATAAGCTGCAAAAAGTTTTCAGTGCTTTACAGATTTTGCTTTGGTCGAGGTGAGCGACCTGCACGTAACTTGGCACAGCTTGCAGACACCCGTAAGCCACCTTTTGAAAACCCCCTAAATGTCCTGTCTGTTCTTGGGGTTCAGATAACTGCTGTCGTTTCTTGACGTGAGTAATGAGTGCCCTTGGAAGAAAAACTGTAGGAACTTGCAATGTTTTATATAGCTTTGCTAAAATTTGTAGAAATCAAAAGCTTCACCAGAGCCCCAGGCTTGCGTCTCAAGACTTGGGGAAGACAATCGATAACTTCATAGCTGAAGAGTAAATAGCTACCCTAGCACTGACTGTTTTAACTTTGGAGAATTTTTTGGTCACCCCAATAATAATATTGGTGAGGAGCTTGAAAAATAGAGTTTGGAACAGTGAGTGTGTTGTCTCATGCATGGGCAGGAATAGGTATTTTACTATGTTTGGTTATTTAGATGTACTGAGCTATTACACTTACTCATTGCAAGTTAATTTTCTAGGGCACCTCATGTAATTTATAAATGTAGTCGTTGTTTATAATACTTTTTCCACTTCACCTGATCCCTTCATCAGTTCAAGTTCGGTCTCGCTTAAGGTCTGTTCTGTTTAAAACTATACAATATTTAGGAAAAATTTGGAGAAGTATGGCAGAAAAAGAGCACACTCTTCTGTTTTCCTTTTTTTCATAGAATCATGGAATGGTAGGGGCTGGAAGGGACCTCTGGAGATCATTGAGTCCCCCCTGACAGAGCAAGGTTGCCCAGGGCAGGCCACACAGGAACTGATCAAGGCGGGTCTGGAAAGTCTCCAGAGCAGGAGACTCCACAACCTCTCTGGGCAGCCTGGGCCAGGCTCCATCACCCTCACAGTAAAGAAGTTTTTCCTCATGTTGAGGTGGAACTTGCGGTGTTCCAGTTTGTGACCATTGCTCCTTGTCCTATCCCAGGGCACCACTGACAAGAGCCTGGCCCCTTCTACTTGACACCCACCCCTCAGATATTTATAGACATTCATCAGATCCCCTCTCAGCCCTCTATTCTCCAGACCTAATGGCCCCAGGTCTCTCAGCCTTTCCTCATGAGAGAGATGTTCCCGTTTAATCATCCTCATAGCTGTCTGTTGGACTTTCTCCAGTATATTCCTGTCTCTCTTGAACTGGGGAGCCCAAAACTGGACACAGCATTCTAGGTGTGGTCTCACCAGGGCAGAGTAGAGGAGGAGGAGAACGTCCCTAGACCTGCTGGACACAGTTTTCTTATTGCCCCCCAGGAGACCACTGGCCTTCCTGGCCACAAGGGCCCACTGGTGTCCCATGGAGAATTTGTTGTCCACCAGGACTCCAAGGTCCTTCTCTGTGGAGCTGCTTTCCAGCAGGTCAGCCCCTGCTCTGTACTGGTGCCTGGTGTTATTCCTCCCCAGATTCCTCCTTCCATAAGGACTCCACACTTGTCTTTATTGAATTTCATGAGGTTCACCTTCACCCAGCTCTCCAGCCTGTCTAGATCTCATTGGGTAGCAGCGCAGCCTTCTGGTGTGTCAGCCACCCCTCTCAGTTTCATATCATCAGCAGACTTGCTCTATTCCCTCATCCAAGTTGTTGATGAAGATATTGAACAAAACTGAACCCAGTACTGATCCCTGGGGAACACCACTGGCCACAGGCCTCTAACTTGACTCTGCGCCGCTGATCACAGCCCTCTGAACCCTGTTGTTGAGACAGTTTTCAATCCACCTGACAGTCCAGTCATCTATCCAACATTTCTTGAGTTTTCCTACAAGGATATTATGGGAGACATTATCAAAAATCTTACAGATGTCAAGGTATATGACATCCACTGCTCTCCCTTCATCTACCCATCTGGTCCTGCCTTTGTAGAAGGATTATCAGATTAGTCAAGCAAGATTTCCCCTTAGTAAATCCATGTTGGCTACTCCTGATAACCTTCTTTTCTTCTCTGTGGTTGGAGATGGCCTCCAGAATGAGCTGTTCCATCACCTTTGCAGGGATGAAGGTGAGGCTGGCCAGTCTGTAATTTCCAGGGTCTTCCTTCTTGCCCTTTCTGAAGACTGGGGTGACCCTGGTCTTCTTCCAGTTGTCAGGCACCTCTTCCATTCTCCATGATTTTTCAAAAATGATGGAGAACAGCTCAGCAACAGCATCAGCCAGATCCCTCAAAAAAGAAGGCATTCAGCCATTCTGCCATCTCTGCATCCTCTGTTACTGTATCTCCCACCTCATTTAGCAGTGGACCCGCTTTTTCCCTACTCTTCCTCTTCTCACTGATGTAGTTGAAAAAGCTCTTCTTGTTTTCTTTCACCTCCCTAGCCAGACTAAGTTCCAAGAGACCCTTGGCCTTTCTTGTTGAGTCTCTACATACTCTGGCAGCATTTCTGTAATTCCTCCCAATTAACCAGATGCTTTTTCCACATAGTGTAAATTCCCTTTGCCATTTGAGTTTTTCCAGGAGCTCCCTGCTTATCCATGCAGGATAAGACAAGAGACTGTTCAACAGAAGCCAAAGTCTACTTTCCCTGGTCGAAAAGGATCAGAGAGTATGAGATCTCTCTCTGTGCTGAGAGCTTTGTTGAGTGCAGAGGAGGCAATGAAGCTGGGGAAGGGCCTGGAGAATAAATCTTATGAAGAGCGATTGAAGGAGCTGGGATTGCTTAGTCTGAGGAAGAGGAGGCTGAGGGGAGACCTCATCGCTCTCTACAACTCCCTGAAAGGACATTGTAGAGAGTTGGGTGCTGGTCTCTTCTCACGGGTAATTATAGAATCACAGAATCATTCGGGTCGGAAAAGACCCTTGGGATCATCAAGCCCAATCATTAACCCTACTCTACAAAGTTCACCCCTAAACCATGTCCCTCAACACTACATCTGAACAGCCCTTAAACCCCTCCAGGGATGGGGACTCGGCCACCTCCCTGGGCAGCCTGTTCCAGTGGCTGACTACTCCTTTTGTGAAAAATTTTTCCCTTATGTCCAGTCTAAACCTGCCCTGTTGCAGCAAAAAGAACCCCAAACAACCAAACAGTTTTGACTTAAAGCACCCATCTGAGACTAACCCAACAGATATCCTCACTGTTTTGCAGATTTGCCAGGAATACTTTGAAGCCTTTCATTTTCCTAACCAGCTGTCCCAGCTGGAAACAACAAAAGCTACATTAAATACTACATAGATGCAGCATAGATGGTTCTTTCTACTTCTCTTGCATTAAGAGTAAAGAATGCAAGTTCATAGTTTTCAAACCATCTTACGCAAGAAGAATCATCCAGTCATGGTAAAACATTGCTGCAAGCAGAAAACCTCTCAGTAGCTGTGCTTGGAAATTTTTCTGGTTAGCAAAATGCAGTACATCAAAATGTTCTGACAGGTTGTCTTGATATCAGCAGACATTGTGGTGGAGTGCAAGTGGGGACTTTATTACATTTTCTGCCAAGTTTGGTTGATGCCTTGCTGCAGGAACAGCTTAATGTTTCCACTTGGAGATTTATTGAGAAATTTAATAGAAAAAGAAGTAGGCTGCTTTTGCCAGTTACACCACAACAGGATGACTTTTCAAAACCTTGAAATACTTCACTTGGGGTTTTTTTATCTGATGAGCTATCTTATGTCATCTGTTTTAATCTGGGTGATTTGGAAACAGGCTAAAATATTTTCATCTAGAAGTCAGCAGTTAAAGAGGATTTGGGCTAACTTGGCCCAGAGATGGTGCCTGTTGTTGGATCAATGACCAGTCTATAGGTGTAAGCTCTTCAGTCTGTAGAGAAGAGATTTCCAGACATACTGTCTGCAGTACTCACCTTGATCTTTTTTTCTGTAATACCTGATGCTTTTTGTCACCATGGGCAAAAATTTCTGGCCCACAGTAGATTGAAATGCAGGCAGCTTGTAAGCCAGGTGGGTTTTTCTCTTCACTTTAGTTTTCCTCAAATGTGAAAAGCAGTCTGATCTTTGTATGACTGCTCTTAAAATGGGATGCTCAGATCCCATAAATCTTGTGTTCCATTTCTGTCGTACGGATATCATATTAAGATTGGATTGTGTGTGTCTTTGCAGTACCCTGATTTCATTATGTCATTGATTTTGTCTGCAGCTGTGAAGATTAGAAACATTTTTCTCCTTTGGAGTTTTGCAATCATTTGCATCAGAGGACTTCCAAGGGTCCCAGCCTCTTGCACTTTTACGGTCGGCCAGGGGAGCCTCATCTGATCTCTTCCCTTTTGCTCCACCAGGTTCTCCCTCCACTCAGCTAAACTTTGACACTTCAGTGCTTTAAGGTCTGGAAAAAGAGAAAATCTCTAGCATACCTCTGGGGAATATTTGACAGATCACAGAATCACAGAATGTCAAGGGTTGGAAGGGACCTCAAAAGATCATCCAGTCCAACCCCCCTGCCAGAGCAGCATCCCCTAGATCAAGTCACACAGAAATGCATCCAGGCGGGTTTTGAACATCTCCAGAGAAGGAGACTCCACAACCCCCCTGGGCAGCCTGGTCCAGATGCTGTGGTACTTCAGAAATGGGTCTATAGAAGCCTGCCTATCAGTAGGTAGTACTCAGGGTTTATTTATTTGGTGGCACTTCAGTGAGTTCCAGTGGTGCCTTCAGCTCAAGGCCACGCAGCCAAAAGTGTCACACGGTTTAAAGTTGTGACATTTAAGTAGAACACAAACGCACTCTCTGTTTGTAGCCTTTACTCTGCTTTTAAAGTTTAATGACTTGTTTTTATTTCCCGTGTGTGGCAGAAATCTCAAAATAATGTGTTAATATAGCTAGTGGGGAAATTAATTTAATGGAATCTTAATTTCATTACATTGGTTAAACTTCAGTTACAGATACTTGACCTTTTGAAGAAGTTGTTTTAATACAGCTGAGGACTTCTATCGTGATGAACTAAAGATGGGATTTCTTGGCTTTTTTGGTTTAGTTTAGGATTTTTTGGGTAATATGCGTCGCATTTTAACACGGGAGGAATACCCACTTTTCACAGTTGTGCAGGTGCTAACTGAGGACTCTAGTGGCTGCTTATGTGTAAAAGTAAAAATAGATCATTTTTTATTTATATATGTGTGTGTGTTTAATGTTATTGACAGCTTGAAAATAAGGGAAACATTCCAGTACTTAATGAGTGCATTTCTATCTAGCATTCATGCTAATAACATGCTGGTCTTCTATGTTGTTACTGATTGAGATGCTCTGGAAAGTTGGCTAGCTTTTCATTAATTTCAGGGGGGTTTCTGAATATTGCTGCTGGAAACTTTGGTGCGAAAACCCCCCAGATTTTTATAATTCAGCTTTAGCAGGCTTTTCATCCTGAGTCTCAACCAGCATTAGTTTCTAGTGGGGATTTAGCAATAAATGTGCTTTCCTCGACTCTCAGCACAAAACTTGAGATTAACTTGGCTGTGAAGTATCTTCAGGTCTTAATTAAAACTGAAGTTACTCATTCTAGTAAGAGTGCCCAGACAGACACTTGCCTACATATCCTAGTCTTAAATTCTCAGGTCTTAAGAAGCATATACTGCATGTAGTACTTTTAACTTAAAGCCTGTGCTGTTTATAGACGGTATTTTTATTTAATAAACTTAAGTTTAAAAAGCAATCGAAGGTCCCGTGGTGAAGTCATGGAATGTTGTCAAAGCATGGTTTCTTATCTAGATAGTAAGTACATTTTAAATCAATTATCTTCTCTTGACAGCAATACATCTCCTACCTGTTGTATTTTATTAGCGTGGCATTAGAGATGCTGATGACTGTTTTCTGTATTTCTCTCCCTGCCCCTCTCAGTGGAATCGGTCGAAACTGGCCATGGGCCTCTGGCGGCAGCAGCATTTTGGCAGAATTCGGGACTTTGCATCTGGAGTTCGTACACTTGAGCCACCTGTCTGGAAACCCTGTCTTTGCTGAAAAGGTTAGACTGCTCGGTCAAAATCACATTACAAAAGATAAATCACATCTCGGGAGGCTAATATCTCTGTGGAGACATTTGGATTTTCCTCGGTTGCCAGTATTTGTCACAGGAGGGAGATATTTTCTAGATGTTTCCCTAGTCACTTTTGTGTGGTTTTGCATTCTGAAGTCAAAAATCTGTTCCAAAACCATTGTGATGCATCCTTGTATATAGCACTTACCCAGCCCCATAAAATGTGTCATTTCTGTTTATGTTCTAAATTAGTATCCCATTAAACAATCAGACCACAGAGCTTTCTTCAGTACTTGGCCTGAATGTGGTGAAAACAAAAATTAACATGATATTGGGGATAATATGTGATGGCTGTAGAAAGCAAAGCACCATGGGTACCTTGTGTCACTGCAGCGAGCTGAGTCTTCAAAATGCTGTGTAACGCCACCGCTGTCGGTGAGGTCGGAAAGCCCTTCATTGCACTGACCTGTAAGAAATGTGCTTTACCTTTCTCTGGGGAATGACCAAAAAAAAAGCCAACCAAACCCCCCAAAAGACATCCTTTGAACAAAACTGTTGTTTTGCTTCCAAAATTTGATAACATTGTCTTCTGGATACTTTTTATTTACATGAGCCATGGAAAGGACTTCTATTCTTCTTTCCTCAATTCCCATCTAAGCAATTTTGCTTTGCTTTTTGATGTGTGAATAGTCAGCGAGTCTCGTTATCACCCTATGTAAAATCAACTTCCTCTTGTTTTAGTTATGTATTCTTACTACGGCTGCCCCGTTAGCTAAAACTCGTAATATCTATCTAATTAATAAAGAGACTCCAAGTGGTTAAGCAGTAGGTTTGAAAGCAGTGGTCAAATCTAAAAGGAATACCAGTTGGACCAGACTTAAAGGACTGAATGACTTTTCCTGCACTGGAATCAATTTTGTGAAACAAACTCCCAGGAGTTTTAATGTAGCTTTAGGGGTGAATTTAAAGACAGAGTTTCTTTGAACAAATCTAAATGAGGCGGGGGGGGGAGGAGGTAACACAACCAGAAACAAACTTACTAGATAACCTAATTACCTTTTGACATTTATGGTAATTTAATGTGTAACATCTGCTCTACTAAGAGACAATTAAAGAGCGATGAAAGTGCGTATGTTAAAAATCCTAGCCTATGGTTCCCTTCCAAAGTGACATCAAGCTGTAGCTGCAAGATGCTGGAAATCTGTTTATGTAAGCTGCTCGTAAAAACCCTTTAGAGATTGCAATTCCATATCCCTCCGAGGCAAACCATTCCAGGGCTGGTATGCTTGATAAAGAAGAAGAAACACTGGAATAAGCTTTGCATGGAAGAATTCATTAGAATGAGGTCTGCGACTCCTTGCAGCCTACGTTTAGGCAATGAGTGTTAGCAGCCTAGTGTCGAGATGCAGAAGGCAGTTTGTGTACTGCACAGAAATCCTTCTGCAGCTTGGTGTAAGCTAATTTATCTTCTTTCTCAGCAGCTAGTTCACTCGATCTCTAGGCATTCAGGGTGTTATAATGAAGCTGTCAGTAACTTTTTGTTATGTTTTCTGGTCTGTGTTGCTCAGGATCTTCATTCCTGTAAGTGACTACATTTGCAATGGATCTTGCTGCTGGATGACTCCAGCTGCAGAGCATCTGGCCTGTAATTGTTTCCCCAGGCTTCTCATTTGAGCGAGCTCCTTAACAGTGCCATGGGCCGCGTGGGTTCCTGCTGGGCGAGCTGGTTGTATGAAGCTCAGTTCCAGCAGTGCTCTCCTTTCCAGGCAAAGCTGTTTTACAGTTCACTTCTGCCTCTGAACTAGGTGGTAGGCTTAATATTTAATAGCATTTCGGATTGGGCTGTATCAGGAATATAATGCTGAAGGACCTGAGCTTAGTTAATGCAATTGGCCTCTGTGAATGTGGGTGTCCTGTGGAGGGGCAAGACGCTCTGTCTGGCACATCCTGAACTTTGCAGCTTGCTTCTTTTGTGGTCTTTAATTACCAACACTCAACAAAGAATCTCCAGAGGTTTTGAGGAGCTCGTTTATGCGATGATAGCAGCTTAGAGGATCTTTTTTAACAGTAATGTGATTGCACAGAGATCTTCAGATATGTGTGGTGAATAAGGCTTATTATATTTTGTATTTTTAGGGATATTTACGCTTTAATACTTTTTGTACTAGCATTGTTTTATTTTGTAGGGAAAAATGGCTCAGTGCTCAGTGTTCTGTACCCTTCCAATAGGTAATGAACATTCGAAAAGTTCTAAGTCGACTGGATAAACCAGAGGGTCTTTACCCCAACTACCTGAATCCCAGCAGTGGCCAGTGGGGCCAGCGTAAGTAGATCACTTCTTTGGTGCTGTGACCCATCTATCTGTGTGCTGTTTGCAGTCGTTAACTTTTTTTCAGTCACTGTTTTCTGGGTTTTGTGTATATATGTAAAGAACTTCTATAAAGTATAAAATCTCACCTTATATCTGAGCTTGCATACAATGTAAAAAATACAGTAAACATAAAAAGAATAATCCTACGTGCTGTATTTTAATGTACTTTTCTTTGGTCTTTCAGTATGGTTTGTGCAAGCAAGGAAATGTCTGAATATGTATCATTTTGGAAAGAAATTTGTAGACTACAAAAGTCTTTTATTCAAAATTCTAAAGTGCTCCCTAAAGCAGCTGTTTAAGGAAACGTTATCAGCTTATCTGAATCAAATTCCATATTTTTAGAGTGGGTGCAGCTCCACTGAAGATAAAAAAAAAATAAAACAAGCCTTTCAAGTTAATACCAGCTGTGATTGCTGTTGAAGTTTAATGCCAACAACTGAGGAAGCAAACTAAACAGAACTATGGCATGGCATTAATCCCCTTGGAACCATTACTGGAGACACCAACATTAGAAGGGAGAGAACGTAATAAAATGCTTGAAGTATTTGAACTTCTGAGGGCATCCTGATGTCCGAGCCTTTTCTTGTACTTTACCTTCTCCACTCTTCAAAGCCTGCGTCGTGTGCAGGATCACAATTCTAGAGACCCTACTTCTCTTTTCTCTTTTCCAGCTTAGGATCAGTCCTCCACCACCCCCTTCACGTGACTCAATGTCTCGTACCTTTTCTTCCTACACCGTTGAAAGAAAACAAGCAAGATATGCTGTCTTGGTCTGAAAAGACACAGGCAGATGAGATGGCCCTGTGGACTATCAGTGTGGAGCTGACTAGACAATACAAGAGAGGCAAAGGACTGGAGAAACTTTGAATAGAACAGTTTGTTTAGGATGCAGCTAAGGTGGAAGTTTGGTTCTGGAGTCCTTATGGGACTGGCCACACTCTGGATAGATAAGGCAATTTTCACAAAAGCAAAGAACAAGTGTTTTGTTGAATACAATATATTTTTGAAGTCTCTGTGTCACTCTCTCACTTAAAAAGATGCCGGAAAAGGTTGTGCTGCTCAGTTGCATTGTCCCATCAAGGCAAAGGCTGTTTCCCCTTACGAATCAGAAGTATGCCTGTCATTTTAGAGACTTCTCACCTGCCATGCTGTGAGGCTTCCTTCAGGTCACCGTGCCACAAGGCCTGTGGCAGCTCAGCGTGCATAACCGTCGACTGCAGCTGGCACATGGTGTAAACTCTGACATACGTTTACAGATCTGAGGGATGTGTGCACACTTGTTACCCGTGCTGGCTTAGCACAGCTTTGTAAAACATTAAAACCTCCCACTGGAAGCGTTGCTCCTACAGCAATAGGCACTGGCTTTGGTTCGAAAGCCACCACGGTACCTGTGAGCCAGGTCCAGGTTCCTCCGTTCTCTGCTTCAGTCAGCCACAGAAACTTAGATTTTTGGTGAGCTGCGTGAGAGCAGATCTCTAGTGGCTGATGCCGTTAGTGGCTCTGCCTTATTTACTGTACAGCTGTCCAATGCTCTGCCTTATGGCCTTGGCTATTTTCCTATTTTCAATATAATTGTGCATTACGTACTCCTCGTTCACGTTAAATGCCAGATCTTGTCAAGTTTAGAACAGCTTTGCTTTGCAGAAGCTTGTAGTATTGACAGAGAAATAGTGTCCTGCACGTGCCACTGATAGTTGCAGATGTTGATGCAGGTCAGCCCCCAGCATGCTGAAGCAGTAAAAGCAGATTTGATCTTGTTGCATTTCTTCCAGTTCAGTTGCCTCTGTTTGTTGACATTGATTTATTAATTTTTTTTTCACAAAGTAGGAGATCAGAATGTAAGACTTAAGAGATGTTTTATTTGAGATTACTTTTCTAGGCTGTTTTCAGTTGATTACAGCAGGAGGAAAAAAAAAAACCCAACTACTAGACTGTTAATTGGTACAAGACAGAAGTATTATCTCTCAAACATCAAGTGGGGAGGGAGGAGTAGTTTCTGAACGTTTCTTCTCTAGCGATGCCGTAACTGTGAAGGACGCTGCTGGATCGCTGCCATTGTTCCTGTAAATTCATTTAGCCCTTGTTATTTTGACAGTAAACTGACAGTGATTTGCTGCAGTGTGCGTCAATTGGATTTGTCTGCTGCAATAATGTATATAATAACAGGGCTTATTATTGATGAAACTGTGCTCGTGCTATTTAGTTTGCAAATGTCAGAGGTTTCTATGGTAATTTATTTAGGAAACCGTAAAGGTCATTTAAATGCTGCTGTTCAAAGATCAGCCTTCGATCATAGAAAATGTTCTAATTTTTTTTTAAGTAGCCTCTCTTCCTTTTGGATCATGAACATTTAATTAAATAAATGGTGTATTCTTTCCAGAAATTTAATATACTTCATTCAAAAGAGGAGAGAGGGGGAAAAGCCATTTATAACCTGGGTTTGATGTTACAATGTATTTGTTAGGCAAAGGGACAGGATGCGTTTGGAAAACTAAATTACTTTTTGTATGTCACAGGCTAGTGGAGGAAAAGTCACTGTTAATACAGTGAATAGAAAAAAGGACATCTTCTGCATTTGCACGGCTTTGCAACCTATTCAGAAGGTGAAGGGAGGCAAAGAAGAGAAGACGCTGAGAGGTTTAAAAATAAAATCTCTCTGTTCTTTTGAATTTCACCAAGAGAGGCATAACTTTGAAACTAAGATCAGAGTTAGGTGTCGGCAAGTGTGATCTCTGTGCCACTAACACTTCTGCATCTCGCTTTATGAGCCTGGATTACCCCATGTGTGTCTTGCAATTCATACGCACGGAATTGCGTGGTACGACCCACAGGCTTGCTGCGTGATGCATGCAATCCCATCTCCATCCTGGCTGCCTCAGGTGGAGAGAATGGATCTCATCCTCACTGCAAAATTGGTGGTTATAAATGAGTAGTCCTAGTGAAACACTTTGGAATCCTTTCACTGGAGACTCGATAAATGCTTACTGGGCAGCATCAGAGCCCCTAGCTAGCGTTCGTCGTTTGTTGGAGCTCAGAGAAACAGGAGAGAGTGAGACAGAGAGGCAATATTTCACCTGTGCAGGGGAATCTGCTGGGATCGACATAATCCCTTAAGATTTGCCAAGAATCTTTCAGGCTCCTGGACAGCCAATAGGTTGCAAACTCAGGCAAGCAGCTGAGAGCATCCCTAACTTTCACATCACTGTGAACTGACAGTGCAACTGACAGTGACCAGTCTGACTTGTGTGGTGGTAGAGTTTGCAGGGACACATCCTAAAACCCACAGCATCTGTAGTACCAGATCGTTTCACATAGTAAGGATAGGGCAGAGTAAAGGAGTCAGACAGCAATAAACCTCCACAGATGTGGAAAGTCTTGGTTTTTTTAACTTCCAGAACTGTTGCTGAGTTCTGAGAGCAGCCAGATGTTCAAAAATGTAATATTATTTTTAAACATATGGGTCAGGTATTTTGAAATACCATTAAATAACCTGAAATTCAACTCTGCAGTAAGGACCTAAAATATGTTGGCCCTCTTTATAAAGTGACTTAAATGGAGCATTAGTGAATAAAAGAGCAAATAAAAACGACGCCTGCATGTTAAGAGGGAAAAGCCTCTAACAAATTAGAGAGCATTTTCTACTTTTTTTTCCCCCCCTGGTTTTAGAATAAAAAAAGAACTTAGATTAACACATTTCTATACATTAATCAGATGTTAAACATAAATTCTTCTTTCCTTGCCATGAACTCCTGTGGCATGTTGTGGATATTAAAAAACTACGGTGCTTTATCTTGAGGAAAGAGTTAGCAATTTAAGAAATAATTCTCTGTACATACCAGTTAAGTTTTTCCGGAGGTTCCAGGCTTACATTTATTAAAGATTGTTGTAGGAAAAGATCATTAAATGCACTGTTTCAAACTGTAATTGTATTTTATTGCTCAGGCTGAAGATGAAATTGTTGTTCAAGCTCTTTCTTCCCTTTCCCTTTTAAGATCACGTCTCCATTGGAGGACTTGGGGACAGTTTTTATGAGTATTTGCTCAAGGCATGGCTGATGTCAGACAAGACAGATGAAGAAGGCAAGAAAATGTATTATGATGCTGTTCAGGTAAATAAAATATTTAAATCTCCCTTTCCATAATAATCTGATCTATAATAATCCTAAAGAGACAAGCTCTGGGAACAGTGCAAGAGATTTATGTCTTTGCCACCACTGTGTAGGGTTTGGGGTTTTTTTAAGGATTAGTTTCTCTTCTAAAACGATTTCATCGAACATGAATGCTAGAGGAATACAGATACTGGGGGAAAGGGGAGAGTCTTAAAATACAGCTGGTTGGTTGGTTTGTTTTTCCCCTAACTGCAGTACAGTCAATTCTCTCTAATACTGGAGGAGAAAAGTATAGAATATGCAAAAAAAAACCCAAACCAAACAAAAAACCCCAAAACATACACAGGTAGCTCTCAGATAGAGGTCAAATTCTTTTTTTTTTTTCCTCAGTCTTCCCTAAACATACTAGTTTTGTCCTTCTTCCTTATATCCAGGAGGGAATTCCTCTTGTGTTTCAGCCTCAAATTTCAGCCATTAGAGTATTTTGATTGTGGTCAGCACAGGAATCAATACATTGTGGTAGATATAATTATAAATTAAAGCAGAAGCTTTTATTGCACAATGACTTCTTGTTACAAGAGGCATAGATTTGCCAGGTTCTGTGGAACAGACAGTTACTCAAATTGGACACGAAGTTTTCAAAACTGAGAATTGTTCAAACTTACATTTCTGTGTGGTACTTTATTTACGATCCTTCTGGTCTGCAGTTTGCCTTGTTATCGATGGTATTTCCTTAACGTGCTGTTTTGGGAGAAATAATGGGTTTGTGACAGCAGATTGAGACTTTGGAAGCATTAAGTTAAAATTCTTATTTACAGGCTTTCCTTCCAGTCTTGGGCAAATGACCTATTTTCTCGGTTCTTGGCTTTAATTTAGGGGAAGTTGGGACGGTCTCTGCTCCAGCCGGCAGGGAAGG
>JANHGN010009118.1:35788-45996 GCA_024605025.1 Megaceryle maxima
AATGAGACTGTTAAGTGGACTCCAAGCACTGTTCGGTTTTTTTTCCTCTCTTTTTTTTTTTTTTTTTTTTTTTTTTTTTTTTGGGGGGGGGTTGGTGTAGAAAATGGAGAGAGGATATTTACAAATAGAGATTTTAGAGATTTTTAAACAGGATGTCGTTTTCTACAAATATATAGAGAAGATATTTGTTCCATTAAACGTGTAGGTTTTTCATGGACATCAAGACAAGTCTACTAGTTATGTCTCTAATTCCTCAAATTATCTTCCTTGAGAAGAATGGAATTTTTTTCAGTAGTGTTGCTTGTTTTATTTCCTTCCAAGTACTGTAAGGTAAAAGAAAATATATTTTCTTTAGGAAAGACTCAAGGTGTATATTATTTCAGTGACTGAGGTGAATGTTAAAATGACAAAATAAATAAGCAGTACCCACCAAAATAGTTCAAATAACTACTTCTTAACCCTTTTTTCCTAGCCAACTAGGTGACTTTTCTTAAGACTTTTTTTTCAGATAACTGAGGTGACTATTCCTCACACCTTGGAAGTTTTCCTTTCTCTATCTCATCAAGACATTTAATTTGAATACCACTTGACTTTACTTTAGACATTTCTTTGTATACACTTTTCCTTCTATGGTCAGAAGCACTCCTGCCATGCATGTGCAAATGCAATGGAAGAATTACAAATCTAATTATGTTATGGCCTGCTATTTCAACTACCTCAATTTCTCTAGTTCAATCAGCAAAACAAACAAAGTCCACAATATTTTCCCAGGGCCTCCCTTAAATCGTTTACCTTAAAAGCTTATCATCCTTAGAGTCTTATGTTTCCTCTGGTAGTCCTTGAACTATTCACAAGATTCAAACATAACTTTTGTCTACAGTTGATACGTACTTTGAGCTTTAAGAATACCTTCTCTAGAAAATGTTTTTTACAGCATAACACTTGCTGGACTTTTTGCTGAGCTGCAGACTTTTAAACATGGTTGATTTTGATCTCAGTGTAGCCATTCCCTGATTTGCATAGTCCAGTGAATCAGACTTTTCCATGGGTGTACACAGGCAGTGTCTTCTAACAATGGTTGTAATGGGCAATAGCTTGTGCTTACAACTGCTAATAGGATGTGGTTTTCCATGAAAAGAAAATACCTTCCTGCTGCAGGGCTGAAGAATGGCTGGTCTTTATTTTAATTAAAGCAATGGCAAAATATAACTAAAAAGACCTATTGTGGAAGCCCTCTGATTCCCAGCTTCCAATATGATCTTAAACTCTTGATTGAAGTGTTCTCTGCAAATTAGCAACTATAGATTTCACATATATACTTTACAATAACATCTCCTTGGCCTGAAAACAGTATGAAGTTCTCATAAAGATAGGTTCAATAGAAAAAGAGAGAGAAATAGATCCTACCATAGAGAAGATGACAATTGAAATCAGACAACAGACAAATTAGGGATAAATTAAAACTCATGGTTGTTTTAAAGCTGTAAAACTGAGATCCAGAGACAACACAGTTCTGAAAGAAATGTACTTTTGGAGAAAGTGAGTTTCAGAACAGTGCCTCTGTCTTAGAGCAGTAGCTGCCACATTAGGAGCCTGATGGAAATGTAATTGCTGAAGAAGGCTTACACTTAATGTTATCAGTGCAACTTTGGAAAGTACAGCTTTCAGGACTTTGTAATCCAGAAAAACTAGTTTTATTGCAAACACAGTGTTCCCAAGAGCTACAGCTAGTCTGTGAGGAGTTGTCACTGGGAAAAAAATGCATAACATCGTCTAAATATTTTGTATTATCTAGGCATTAACCTCATTCAGAATCTAGCTGGTACATGACTGTCTTTACATGATTACCTCATATCAGCTGGCCAGACTCACTTGTGGGACAATATGACCCTTATTTCTGTGTGCTTTTATCCAAAAGTACCAACATTTTAATACGCTTTTGAGTTTCTTGACTTCTCATTCTCCCCCAGTTTCCTTTCTAGTTTCTAATCACATTAAGACTGTAGATATCATCTAAATAGGTTAATAGACTGCTGCTGGGGAGCACTGAAAATCTGTCAAGGCAATCAGTTTTCTGTTTAAAGCAGTCAACTGAAGTTTTAAATTAAAGATTGGGCCTGAATCAAAAGCACCTTTACCCAGTAGGACAGACGGGATACAGGGTCATGCCTTCTGGCCTTTTTCTGAGCTGTTCAGTTATTTCACCTCACACACAGACAACAATGGGAGTTTACCACTTGCTGTTCAAGTTTAAAACAAGTATTCAAACAGAGGTATATTAAACAGAAATGACCACTACTAATTAATTAATGTCATACCTAATCTTTTCAGCAGGTGAACTGAGAAGTTAACAACCTCTCTATACATCATATGGATAATTAGGTCCAGATTCTCTTCAGTCCCCCTTTGGTTCAGGAGGAAAAGTAGGACATGTAAAAGCCTTTGGGTTACACCAGAAATTATGTCAAGGAATATAGTAGGCCAAAAAAAAAAGTGAAATAAAAAGTACTTTGCATCACCTGTTGTTCCTAGATAGATGTTTTGTGTGGTGGACAGCCCTGAAAAAGAAGTAGACACACTGACACAAAGGCACTCAAATACCACTGTAAATTCAGGCTCAGCTTCCAGATGTTGAATGATAGCAGGTGAAAGTGAAAAACAGCAGCACTGTTATTCAGACAGCCTTGCACTGAATAATGAAGGATGTGAGACCCTTCGCTGAAATGACCCAATTATTAACAGCATCCCTGATTTAAACCTAAACAAAGCAGATTCCAGGGACAGGATGATGGTAAGCCTGGTAAACTTTGCTTCAGCAATTTCTTCCAGGAGACATAGCTGTAGAAGGAGGTTCTGGCTATGATATGCCTCATAAAGACTCTTATTTAGGTTGTGATAAACTAGAAAAAAAACTTGGAAGAACCCCAGCTAATACCTCACACCAAATCTAACCTCTGTGAATCCCAAACTGGACAAAAATTGCTTAAAGCTGAAGTGTGGACCAAAGCCCAGCTCTTCTGTTCGTACTTTTCCAAAAAGTATCATGGAGACAGGTATATCAACAAATGCCTAGATGCAGCAAGAAACACCACCATATCTATCAGCATGAATAAGTGACTGCAAGCACCTCCAACAATATCACAATGTTGATCTTAAAAGGCTTCTGGTAGTACAGATCCAGTGGAAGAAACTCTTGCATATATACATCTCATACCAATGTATGCATTTTGCTGCCTGCACAAAATTATCTTCAGCAATATCTGTGAACTTTTCCACTGAATCTCTGACCCCACCATGGATTCTGTATTGCTTTATCTTGCTACTGAGGTAGCGGAAAATACAAGTATAGATTTTACTGACCCTTAATGGGAAAAAAAAAGGAGTATTTTGTTGGTGTGATTATACAAACAGTAGATTTTTCTCTCTCTACACTTCTGAGAAAAATATCTGTACCTGAGCAACTTTAACACAGAAAGGGAGACAGAAAGACAGAAAGAGAGGAAAACAACTTTACAGTGTTTTAATTGGTTTTGGTGTTCTCACTTGTGAGTTTTTTTCTGGCAAAAGACAGGAAAAGCATCTTTAATAATGAATCTGTGCTTGCCTTTTTTTTGTTTGGTTGGTTTGGTTTGTTTGTTCATTTTGTGTTTTGGTTTGGTTTGGTTTGGTTTTTTGGTGGCTTTTTTCAATCCCATTTCAGTTGGATCTATATCCTCTTGACAAAGCCAGAGGTAAGATGTGTTCCTCAGGGAGGGATCAGGAAAAATTCTGATCCTCTTTAGTGGCTTGTGAGCCTATGCTCTAGTTTGAAGGGGAAATACCTGCTGTGCACAGCAGGAGCTGGTGCCAGGCTGCAAGTTCACAGGATAGTTTGCGGCAAGGTCTGTTTTTTCCTTTATGTTTAAACTTAACCCCCTCCCTGCAAAACTTTGGCAACTGGCTTCATAATTTTCAGTTCTTCATTGTAACTAAATGACATGCTAATGTAATAATTTGTTGTCTGAGTGTGGCAATTTTTCTTTCTTTCCAATGGATAGTGACAATTTTATTTGTTAATGAGTGGCACCTTTTTTCAAAATCATCCTACAGGCAATAATGTAATCCATCCATATTATAATCCATAATAATATAATCCATCTTGTAAATTGATTTTCTCTTTGAAGAGACTGAGTGATCATCTTGAACTGCTGATGCTGGTGTAAAGACTTAACATAAATTGTTTGCTTTACCTTTTTAAAACTCAAAGTCTTATATTTTTTTAATCTCATAGCCATGTATTGATTTTCTGTGTAGAGAGAAGGTTTCCCCTCCCATTCACCCTTTGGTCCAGAATGAGAAAAAGGGATATATACTGAGGTTTTGTAGGTTATGTCACACTAAATATCTCATCATAGATTGGTTCAAGCTTTCAAAAAAAAACCAGTCCTTCTTATGAGAGTCATTATCATTTGTGTTTCTGTTTTGAAAGAGGTGCCATATTAACAGCATAGTTAATATTTATGTGTTTCCTAGACTAGTAGGCTAAAGTACCAGTACCAGTGACTTAAAGCAGATCAAGTTACAACAGTGGAAAATAAATAAATAAATAAATAAAGGGTTAATAATTCTTTCTCAGCAATGCTGTGGTATGAAGTACCTCTACTGCCGTATAAGTGCACATTCACATGAGGAATTTTATCAGGAAATCATAACCCTCCCCAAAGTGATTGTATCAAGAAAACACTTAGAAGTTTAGGCCAGTTTAAATTATCTTGCTGAGATGTCTCATATATTTCTTTTCTGTAGAAAGGTTTCCTCAAGGACTGACGATGTCTCCTGGGAAGTTATATATCATGGCATTAGATTTCACCAAGCATTATTCCACACAGTAGCATCCCAAGTGTGCAGATGCTACACCCTTCTCACTGAGGCTGATATAAGTCTAAACCTCCTGGAGTCAGCATGTACATCTGCAACTAGATGAGGTTGCTCAAAGCCCCTTCCAACCCGACTTCAAATGTTAGAAAGGATGGGACATCTACCACCTCACTGGGCAATCTGTGCCAGTGTTTCACTACACTCATTGAAAAAATTGCCACCTTGAGGCAGCACAACTGACTGATGTATTTCAGTTGCGGTTCATGTTTTATGTTTCCTGGTGTCTTCGGTGGATACCACATTGTGACAAATTGTATACATTATATATGTATACTATATATGTGTACATATGTATCTAGTTTGTTCTGTTTCTTCAATTTCATTTAAGAAGTAACTGAAGATATAGTCAGAATTTCTCATCAAGGATGGGAAAGGTCAATTTCTGCCCCCAGGAGT
Source organism: Megaceryle maxima (assembly GCA_024605025.1). Taxonomy (NCBI): domain Eukaryota; kingdom Metazoa; phylum Chordata; class Aves; order Coraciiformes; family Cerylidae; genus Megaceryle; species Megaceryle maxima. The sequence goes on from JANHGN010009118.1 coordinate 41,102, forward strand.
ATAAAAAATATTAATAGACTGAGGAGCAACAAAGAATGGATTATAGAAGTAGAGTCAGTTCTTAACAGAAAATAATTTCCATAGGCCAAGATTTTCCTGACCAGTGTTTGGCCTGGAATGTTTTAGCTTGGCTTTGATGACAGTTCTTATAAGTCTATCCTGCAGCCATCCTGGGAGAAGTGAGAAGAGAGTGAAATGGATTGCAGTAGTCTAGTGAAGAAGCTTCAAGCTAATGGGCACAAATCAACTGTGCCAATATGTTAGATAAAGCCTAGCATAACAAGAACATAGGGTTGGTAGAAGTCAGTTTTCAGCTTTCTGTTTCAGTTGTGCAAAATGAACTACTCATTTTGGATCTTGGCTAATGATAATGTTGGGAAGTTCCATTTTGGTTTGCATTCCAGTGAATTATGACACATGCTAGGTATTTTATTTCCATATGTATGATTGGCCAGTCTTTTTCTATAACCTGGAATACTCATTCAGGAACACAAGAACAGAGACAGGTGAATGTTGAATGCCAAATGAGTAGCAATTGTGAATATCTGCTGAGAGGCAGGGAAATAGTGCTTCAACAGCAGTTCTGCATTTCTGCAGTATACCAGTCTCCTACAGGCAAATGATCAAAATTATTATTATGTGATTATGCAGCATGTTTCAGAATGGTGATTTACATGTTTTGTGGCTAAATGAAATCTGGCTTCTTCCAATTCTGTTAAATACTACCTTATTCCCTTTAATGGCTTTAGTCTGCAAGGTGTTCATTTTTATTACACTAAAACAAGTTCAAAATTGGGCATACATCCAGATGTTCTGAAGAATACATCTTTCTGCCCCAGATGTTCATTAAATTCATTTGAAATTATAGAATTATCAAAGTTCTCACCCTGTGCCACTTATCATTGTTCTTTCTAAATTTAGTGCAATTATACTTATTTAGATTAGTTTGGAATCTCCTCTTGTATTTTAACTCAAGATAGAAAGAGGAGACAGACAGAAAAACACTGTGCATTTTTTCTAGGAGATTGAAAGCAGTAGTTGTAAGAATGTTTCCTAGTGTGGCCACAGTAGTATCCAAAGACTCTTCAGGAGTACTATTATTTATTCACTGTTTGTCTCACAGGTCAGTGTGTAGCAAGGTAGATAGGAATTTCCAGCTGCACATTGCCTTTGTGACTGCTTCTTTTCTTGTTAGAAAACACAATTTAATCTTTTTTTTTTTTCCCCCTTACAAGATTTTTCTCTTGATCAGTCCAACAGTATTTGAGACTAAATAGGATTGTTTGAGTTAGTTTAGGATCCTGTTAATCTGTTTTGCTTTCTGATGGGACTCCTGGGAGTTTAGTTTTTCATCTCACATCCTGATAATTACCACAGCAGGACTGATTTAGATTTTTCAAACAGACCAGACTGTTTGAACACATTTTCAGTTATTGGCTTTGGCTGTCTTACAATAAAAAGCCATGCCATTTTTGGCAAGATATAACAAGTATTCTTATCTGATAATATAACTTAATGAAAGCACCAGTTCTGGATTTGCCCAGGTTCACCCTCCAAAACAAAAGGATGAGTTTGAAGATTGAACAGGGATTGTATTTAGAGTGACAAAAGTAGGCTCAAATGACAGTGTTTTTGTAATCACAAAAATGATGAACCCAGAATATTTGGTACAGTATCATCAATCTATACTACTTTAATTTGAGAAGTGATCTAGTTTAATCCCATCTAATTGTCACACCAGTTTTCATTATCCATAAACACATCCCAGCAGATGATAGTGAAATATTTTTGCCTCCAGGTGTTCTATCTGTTACCTGGAATTTCCCTTCCAATATATTTTCCTTGTAAAGTCTGCCTTGGGTATTGAGTATTTGCTTCCTGTGTTTAGTCATATCTTAAAATGCTCTTTCTGCATGGATAAAGTCTCTACCATCAGGATAGGCTTTTCCATAGGAATAATGGCCTGGTGAAAATCGTTTAAGTGCTTTGGTATAGTGTGTGGAAACTGCTATACCTAGAAGATACATTATTTCACAACACTGTCTCTCCACTCTCTGGATATGAGGTACTCTAATAAAAATTAGAAAAAAACCAAAAGTTGGGTTTTTTTGGTTTTTTGGGTTTTTTTAAGATTCCAGTACCTTTTGAAAATCTCATCTCTGCAGTCTCTAAGAACCTGGAACACTTACTGTGAACCAAATTTCTATCTCCCTTTCCATTGTTAAGGTGTGCTTTAATGTGAGTGGCATGTAAGTCAAGATTTGGAATCACAGGATATCTCAAGTTGGAAGGGATGCATAAAGATCATTTAGTTCAACTCCCTGCCCTTCGCAGGACTACCTAAAATTAAGCCATATGACTAAGTGTTGTCCAGATGCTCTTTGAACTCTGACAGGCTTGGTGCCATGACCGCTTCCCTAAGGAGCCTGTTTCAGTGGCCCAACCACTTGCTCAGTGAAGAACATTTTCCTAATGGCCAATCTGAAATTCCCCTGATGCAGCTTCATTCCATTTCCTTGCTGGTCACCAGAGAGAGATAGCACCTCCTCCTCTACTGCTAAATCTTGTGTACCATGTTGGGGGGTCCAGAAAGTAAAAGGCCACACCTGTGGAGAAGAGAGGACAGGACAGGTGACCTTCAACTGACCAACAAGTGATTCCATCCCATGTACATCATATACAGTATGAAGTTGATGGATCACAAGGGTCACGCTCTCTTCTTCAATGGCCAGTGTCCAAGGAGGACTCTGTCCATTCTGCCTTCAATCCTGACCTATATGTTCCTGAATCCTGTTCCAGAATCCAGGTCCTGAATCTTTTTACTATCTGCCTTTGAGTCTGAGAGTCTTCAAGGATTGGGAATTAAAACATATTGGTTACATCACATTGTTGCTGAGAGCAATATTATGTTGTGTCTTTTTAGAGTTTGTTTCAGAGTTAAATGTTGTATTCTTTATAGCACAGAATAGAATATTTCATTTGGAATGGACCTAAAATGATCATCTAGTCCAACTACATGTGCCCTTCACGGCTGACCAAAAGTTAAAGCATTGTATTAAAGGCATTGTCCAGATGCCTCCTTTTGAGGCACTGACAGGAAGAGGACATTGACCACCTCTTTAGGAAGCCTGTTTCCATGTTTGACCATGCTCTTGATAAATAAAAGTTTTGTAATATCAAGTCTGAATTTTTTTGCATTGTGAGGTCTCCAGAGACCTCATGACAGACCATGTCTTGTAGCTGAGTTCTCCTCCCAGGGCAGACCTCTGTACCTCTGTTCAGCCCCAGAACTCTGGGTCCTGGCCTGCTGTCACTGCAGCTTTTTTTTTTTTTTTTTTGTCTGCCTGCCCACAGAGTCTCATGCCACTCCATTTCCCCCCAGGTTCCTGCTTCATGCCTGAGCCATGCAGGATCACCTGTGGCCTTGGTGGGTGTCAGACTCTGAGCAAAGTTCAGATGTGGGCAGCAGATCTTGGTAAACCCAAGAGCTGCCTTCTGTGCGTCCCCTCATCTTGCATGGCCAGCTTGTCTACAAAAGAGATCCTGTGTGAGAAGAGGGTGAGATGACATGGGGAGCACGGAGAAGATGTCCTGCCATTTCTGTGGGGTAGACTCACAGCAAAGAGGAGCTGTTCTGGGGGAAGTCTTGCAGAGAGTATGTGATGGCAAGAGTTGGTGGTGGTGGTGATGAGGGGCAGTGGGGAACACACAGCACCATCCACCAAAGAATTGTCCTTTCCAATCAGGGAAGAAATGCCAGTGCCAAGGCTGTATCTGGAAGAGAGGGAAGAAAGCCTGTGCTTAAGTGTGGCAGCATGATCACATTTCCCTGTCTGCTTTCCAGCCAAGCAGCCTGCAGAATGTGATGGTGCCTTATGTTGTCCCTCCCCAAATGCAGGACTTTCCACTTCCCCTTGTTGAACTTCGCGGGGTTCCTATCTTGGCAGAGTACAACCCTGGGTTGAATAAGAGGTCAGCACCAATTCATGACTCTGCTCTGAAGGAAGGATTTGGGTACCACCATAGTGTGGCTACACCCAGCAATGCAGGTTGGTAGAACAGCAGAGCCCTGGGATGTCGGGGCAGAGGATGCAGTGAGGAGGAGGACAGGCCTGGGGTGATGAGTGGATGGGGCATGGCTGAGCCTGAAGAGCCCCCAGCTGGCAACACCTGACCCAGGACCAGCTGCAGGACCAGCACCTCTTTAACCACTCCATGGATGGTCAGGATGGATGAAGAGTGCATGTCAAGTCTGAGCCTCCCCTAGTGCAGCTCTGAATCGTTCCCATGTGTCCTGTCACTGAATCCCAGTGAGAAGAGATCAGCACCTTCCTCTCCACCTGCTTTCCTCAGGAAGCTGTAGAGAGCAATGAGGTCACCCCTCAGCCTCCTGTCTAAACTAGACAAACCCAAAGTCCTCAGCCGCTCTTCACAGGACATACCTTTCAGCCCTTTCACCAATTTAGTTGCCCTCCTCTACATGCATTCAAGGACCTTCACATTCATGCATTCAAGGACCTTCATATCCTTCTTAAACCGTGGGGCCCAGAACTGCACAGTGTTCAAGGTGAGGCTGCACCAACACTGAATACAGAGGGATAATCACCTTTCTTGCCCAGCTGGCCATACTGTGTTTGATGCACCCCAGGATATGGTGTGGCCTCTCAGATGCCAGGACGCACTGCTGGCTCATATTGAGCCTGCTGTCAGCCAGCACCCCTAGATCCCTTTCTGCAGAGCTGCTCTCCAGTCACTTCTCTCCCAATTAATACCTGTGTCTGGTGTTACACCATCACAGGTGCAATGAAGAGGGTGCCATTGGGAAGCTGGCCGAGTATCGACAATCACACCAATATGGCTACATGCCGATCCGTTTATTCTGACTGCGTCACTTG
>JANHGN010009122.1:0-19006 GCA_024605025.1 Megaceryle maxima
CTTTTATGCAAGGTATTTAAATACTGCAGTCTGTGCAATTAAACATCATCTTCCAGTAGGTCACTACATAATTAAAGTGCTTGCAATAAGGTTACGTTATAAAACTGTGGTTATTGGTCGGTTTTGTTTTGTCTTTTATTTTTTTGTTGTTGTTTTTTTAATTTCATTTTGGGTTTTTTTGTTTGTTTGTTTGTGATTTTGTCATTTGTTTTGTTTTGGGTTTTTTTTTACTTTAGATGTAAAACCTTACTGCCAAAACTATTTACTTTTTTTGGGTTTTTTTCCCTTTGCAAGGAAATTATGATTTATAAAGAAATCAGATGAAAACATGAAGACTAACACTGAGCCCCTGATATAGTTGCAGCAAGGGACAATGTGACTGCTACAGTAGGAATGACCTTAAAGTCTGATGTGAAAAAGCCATATCACTGGATAGATTTATAATTTTTATCCTTTAAATAGACCAAGTGAACTTAATGCTTTCTTTCCTTTTAAAACCAGACAGACTCAGCCGGTTATATTTATCTGGATATTACAAAGAAAGTCACAGAATACATACATAGGAACATCTTTAACAAATCAACATTCTGAAAATGCCTAGAGCTAATGTAATTTATTATGCATGGAAGAAGATGCTAAATATATTGGCCTTCAGCAGAAAATAATAAAACGGTTTGATTAGGTTTAATTTAATTATTGTTGTAAGTGAAAATCCTCTATTCCTGCCTTCTCTGTCCTTCAAAGAATTCCTCATGGAAGAAAAACAGTCAAAAATCCACTTACTGTGTTGCAAAAAAGGCACATCAGTCAAGGCCATTATGAGGTCTTGTCCACTCATTTCCTTGCCTTCCTTCCTTTTCTTTTTTTTTTTTTTTTGAACTGTAATGGCTGACCTTCAGTTCTTCACCATCTGTACTCTCAGGATATACCTAATCTGTTGCCTTCCTGGCCTCCTGATGGAAAGCACAGTAGAAAATCTTCCAGGACTTTAGAAGAATGAAAAATTAACAAAATTCAATTAAGATGCAGGTCTTAATTCTCTTCCACTGAGGCTATTCTTGATTTGTAGTCTGGATGTATTTGACTCCTCCTTATCCCTTCCTGCAAGCAGGTGACTCTCCATTATTCTTTTCCCGTATCTAGTCCCAAATCTCACAATCATAGGAATTTTGTCATCACTTTCCCTACAGAGCAAATATTTCTAGCCAATACTCTTACTCCTTTATCTCAGTATCTCATAATATTAATAGGTAATATAGAAATAATAGGTAGATCTTCCTTTCTAAACAATCTTTTTGCAGCAGGTTTTTTTTTAATATTCCTTTTAGTAGTTTCCTTGCTTTTCACAGCATAGAAGTAAATGTGTGGTTTTGTTGTTTTTTTGGTTTGTGTGTGTGTGTGTGGTTTTTTTGGTTTGTTTTTGGTTTTTGGGGTTTTTTTTTGTTTGGTTTGGTTGTTTTGTTTTGTTTTTTTCCTTTTTTTTTGTGTGTGCTTTAATTAGCTTTCTATCTTATACTACTTTCTGTCACAGAGAAGATCCATGTCAGAATGTAAGTCAGGTAACATTTCTTGATAGGAACCACACAAAAATGTTTGTAAAATAGAATTTTGTTTTATTATTATCACTTCAGTTACAGAAAGTATTTGAGACCTTGTGCTCCTAAGATTTTTTTTTTTAAATTTTTGTTGGATTATGCAGACTGTTCTAAGTCTGCCTGAAAGGTGGAAAAAAGACAGCATTCAATGTAATCTTACAAGAAGGCTGTGAAATCTGTGTAGACAGTATTTAGAGTTAGCTATTTCTATATGAATCCTGGTTTCTACTCCACTTCCATTGGAAATTTCTTCCACCCCACTTTGCAGTACATATTCATATATATTCCTATTAATATACAGTTCATGTATATGTAAGGAATTCCAGTGAGCAATTAGGAGACAGAAGTACAAATCAAGGAAAGATGGTTTAGATACATTTTTATTTATGTATTCTTATCTTTCTTGTCTCTTTCCTTTTTCTGTCTCCTAATACTACCTTTTAAAAACTATATTTCATGCTATGCTGATTTCTAGATATTTCTAAGCTTACTTCTAGATAGTAATTTACTTTGGAAACTTTTGGACTATTGTCTATGTGTAGCCCATATCTGGAACTAACCTGTAGCAGTTGCTCTATCACCAGCCAACGACCCCCTCCCAGCCAAGGAAGGGGATCAGAAAAAGGAGAGGAGACTCACAGGTTGGAATGAAAAAGAGATTTAATGAAGCAGATAACCTAATACCAATGACTGTATAAATAAATTTATTCTCAGCCCAGTAAATGTACAGTTGTCACAGTAAATGGAAAGGCAGTCCCCAGGAGCGGGAAGAGGAGCAAAGTTGGGAGAAACCTGAGCAAGAGACCCTCCATCTTCAGCAAACTTCCACCTTCCTCCTGAGCATGATGTTTATGGGATAGTATGGGACACACCTGTAGCGAATTTGGTCGGCTGCCCTGGCTGATTCCAAATTGCTAATGCCCTGCAGACTGTGGCAGGTCTGTGATTCTGTACTAGTGAAGCCAGGGCAACTAGGAAAGAAGAAAAGTTGTTGTCTTTATAGTTGTCCTGACGGACAAGACCTTTTGGGTTTTGTGGACATCTTTCTGCTCTGATTAGTGATGTGTGTCAAACTAAAGCTGTCAGAGATTCTGTTGTGCATGCTGATGGAGAGGAACACAAGAAATACCTGTAAGAACCTGACTACTGATCTCTCAAACTTTGCGTGTTGTCCTGGTTTGAGTGAGAACAGAGCTGGTTCTGTTCAATGATTTTACTTTTCAGCTCGGGTCTTCTAACTAACTGCACTGCCTGAAGTCAGCAGCCTGTTTTCACAGTGTCTGCTGCTAGTAGTGATAACACCCCATGGTTGGAGTTATTACCAAGGATTGGTGTGCAGACCAAAGCCACTGCAGAATCTTGTGTACCACATTGAAGGGTGCAGGTAAGTGAAAGGCTGCACCTGCAGGGAGGAGCAGACAGGGCAGGTGACCCCAAACTGACCAACGAGGTATTCCAGCCCATGCATGTCATATTTGGTATAAAGCAGAGGGATCTGCAGGGTCTGTAGCTTGCTTGCTCACTGGCTTGTTCTCTCTCTGGGGGCTTCTGGGCTCTTCTCCCCTCTTGGACAGCTTTGCTCAGCTTGGCTCAGGTCCTCTTTCAGTTCCTTCCTCAGAGCATCCAAGGAGGGCTCTGTCCGTTCTGCCTTTGATCCTGATCTCTCTGTGTTCCTGAATCCGGTACCAGAATCCAGCTCCTGAACACAGCTCCCGTCTGCTGCTGGGCCTAGTCTGGGACTCCCCCAGTGCCTGCTCCACAGCATCAGTGGTGATGGTGATGTAATTACCAGCAGGGGGGTTGGGTTTGATACTGCTTTTGTATATATTTGTTCATTATTTTTTTATTGTTATTATTTTAATTAAAGCTGTTCTAGTTTTATTTTCTAATCACAAGTCTCTCTCCCTTATTCCTTTTTTCTTCCCCTTTGGGGAGAGAGGGGTGTTAATGGAGAGTGTCTGTTGGTCTAAGGGGCTGCCCTGACCCTAAACCATGACACATGGTGAGACAATCTGGACAGAGAATGAGCAAGGTCTGCCTGAAGGGAGGAGCAGACAATGGCTCCCAATAGTCCTCAGTGGCTCTGCCACCCTCCTTGCAGATAAGTTAATAGGAAGAGCTAAGTTCTGCATAGGCGGGACAGGGTCTTCTCCCTGCAGCAAGGGGAGGTCTATAGCAGACACCACACCAGAAGGGGCTCATGCAAATTAGCACCACTTCTTTATGCTTCCCATGTAAATTGGGAATGACACCCATATCTGAAGAGTATAAAGGGACTGTAAAATACTGATCTTTGTGTAACCACCACCAAAGAACTCAAGATTTATATGGATCCCATGAGATGTTGCTGGATCCAAGGGTGGGGATGTCTTCTGTCGTATTCTGTCTACCCCCCCTGAATCTTTTCTTTCCTCCTTTTTCTATTCATTTTTCCTTTTTTTCTCCTTAATACTTAGTTGTGCCTTAAAGTACTTGATAAGAAAATAACCTTTATTGCCAAGACACCTTTATATGTACCATTTACTGATTGTTGTTGCAGAAAACCAATGGATTATTTTGTACATCCAAGTCATGACTCTGACACCTCTGCAGCCCTGCTGGGAGAGACTCTTGGGGGTTGGAGTATCATAAGGATTCACCTCCCTCATCATCCACCCAGTGAGACAAGACAATACCATTGCTGGTAACTTTTTTATCTCAAATTTTTCCTCATGAAGAAATATAGGTAAATAATTTCATACTGATGCATTAATAGTGCTGCCATGTGAAACAGTCTAATTTTTGAGGTGAAGTTGATGTAATTTTGATGCATTTCCATATTCATCTTTAATTACCATCTAGAATGGTTTCAGATTTTTTTTTTTTTAACAAGAAAGAGTAAAAACAAGTCTCAAGAAATAGTAAAAATTTGGTTTGGCTGAAGCTTACTGAAATGGTGTTATATTGATTTTGGCTACTTCTGTTCCATATATTTAGTTGATCCAAACACAATTTTGTTATATCAATAATTTTATTGTGTTATAGTTGGAAGGTATATTTTGAATTACTATTTCCCATACTAAAGAACTGTGGTCTTTACTATAAATTGCAAGAATATTTATTATTAGCTTGCTGCCAACTGTGTATTTTTGTTAATATTCATAGTAAGTGTTCATATTGCAAGGAACATGATACTGAACTGTGAATTTAAATTCTGTTGCTAACTTGAAGGAGCTTTCAAATTGTAATATTGTGAAATTATGAAGTATTTGAGCTGCTCTGTCAATGGGCATGACTGGGAAGAGGTCAGCTTCATTTTCTTGATTTTCTTTATTCCTGACTGTTAGATATTGATAGGATCCCCTTGAGCCTTCTCCCTAATGATGTCAGGGTCTGGGTAGTTTCTGAGTAGTCAGTGCCCTCAACCTCCCTTCATAGGACAATTGCTCCAGTTCCTTATTCCTCCTGTGGCTTTTTGCTGCACTCACTCCAGTATGTCCATTCTTTTCTTGTACTGGGGAGCATAATTTCCTGTTCTCACTGTGGACAGGTGCCATTCCCCTCCTACTGTATCTGTAAGAATCTCTACATCATCTAAAACAGTCCCTGGAACTCTTACAGTTGTATCAAAATGCTCTCAGAATGGAGTTTAGCTTATACTTGAGAATTTCCAGGGGTTTTGTCATAATCTTGGGTTCAAGCAGTTAAGATTAGTTAAATAAATCCATAAAACAATATAGGCAAAATGGGAAATTGTAGACCTGAATATGAATGATTAATGAAACAAACTGTCAGGAGCTGGTTTACTTACTCTTTACTTACTCTTTTTTTACTTTACTCATGTATAGATTGTAGCTTTACTGCAGCTATTCTGCATGAATATAAATATGAATTTCCAATGGCATTTTTTTCCTGTTCATTATACTGAATAGGATTGGTTAACCTGGTATAGAATGGTAGAAAATCTAGAAAAGCTGTTTATAAATAAAAGCATGAGTTTTCCTTGGGGTTCTTCAGGGCATTGTGGAAAACTTTGAAATAAAGTGTTCTCTTGGTCAAAGGTTAGTGCTGGAATGATGTTAAAATAAGTTGCCTTCTATGTGAACTGGAATCTATATTCTAGTGATTTCTTTTTTAACATTATATACTTTTTAACATTATATATACATATGTATTCCCAGGATAAGATCTGATTCTATTAAAATTTTTTTTTGTTAGAGTTCTACAAGTAATATTTTACTTTCTGGGTTTTTTTGTGTGTGTGCCAGACGACTGAAGGTTTTGTGTTGTACCAGCATTAAATAGGTAACAGTTTTATATTTAAGAGCTTAAAGTTTATATAAATAACACAGATAAAGTACAGAGAATGAGATAGAAAATTAAAGAAGGCTGGCTCATCTGTGACCCTTTGGATCTGGAATAAGCATGTAGGTGTTCATGCACTGCTAGATAGAGGGTATCTCTTCCTGCCTGCTGATGTTATTGTTAAATCTGCTGTATCATCAAAGCATCCTTATACTTCTGTTCCAGAAAAGTTTAGATATGCAGCTTTTCCAAAGCTCCTCTCAACGACTTTATTCACAGAGAAGAACTCTAGCAAAAGCAGAATTCTGGCCTCCTTCTGGATAAAAATGCCCACATCTGGAATAAATCAGACTCAAATAAAGAACTAAGAATTGTTCTGTGCTTCTTGCATATCTCTTTGCATGTTAAGGCTGAGACAAAATTTGATGGTGCCCATTGTGTTGCTCGATTCTAGTAAGTGTCAGGACAATTATTTGATGCATTTGTGTGAACACTAAATATACTCCAAAGAACTTGGGAAAGTTTAAGACTATGTATATTTTAACATAAATAGTTGTAATAGATCTTTGCTTGCATTTCCGTTATGCAAATTACAGCTGTTTGAAGACATTTTGGCTAAAATAGATTTAATATTAAAAGGATATAGTTGTCTCTTAAAAAAAAAAAAAAAAAAAATTTCCTATATCTCTTTATAATTGATTAATGTTCATTTGGATGAATAATTTATAACTTGTATAGCTCCTGGATTATTAATTGTTTAATTTCAGAGAAAGTAACTGAGTACTAAGGAGAAGCAAGTTGTCATTCCGAGGGACACGTTAAATTTAAATACTCCCATGATGTATTAAGTGGTCATATGTGCTTCTTACATCTAGTACTATACCTGTAAAGAAGAATAATCATAATGAAGATTAAAGGGTGTTACGGAGTTTTTTGACAGAAGACGAATTTGATAGGATAAGGTTTGTCAAATTTTATGATCCTGTGCTGGTTTTGTTTTTCTTCATATGCTGGGCTTTTTGTTTGTTTGGGGTTTTTTTTTTTTTTTTTTTTGCATTGTTGGTTTTTTCTGCAGCAGGCCAAGTAGTAAGAGGTGCAAAGTCATTAAGCAGTACTCACATTTCATAGTAAACAAGACTAAATATGTATGATTAAGTGATAAAATTGTAGATAAGCCATTTGCTTTTCCAATTGAAATTAATCTTGATATATGTTTAGACCACAGAAAGAGAATCTGCATCAACACCAATCTTTTGGTGAGGATATGCAGTAGTTCTGCTTTACTTGACAGACAGGACTTCATTTTCATTTTAGGTAGATTAAGAAGAGTTCTTCCTCCTTACAGAGAAGTACCTAGTGCTCTTTAACACTTCGGAGTTGGCTAAGCGTTCTGGTCAGTTTATGAAAATGAAACATTTTTTGAGGATTTATTTTTAGGAATTTCTAATAGTAACAACTTGCTAGTATTTTTATATTACATGTATTTATACATATTTACATATGACATAGCTAACTTTTCCATGTGTGCTCTCTAAAGAAGGGTAATTAATGAAAACCAGAAAATAATTCCAGGCATCTTGTGCCTTAGCTCTCTGTCTTTATTCTGCTGCTCTCTGAAAGAACTGCATTGCTTATTTTTATTATTATTGGGAAGGAAGTAAAAATAAAAGTCAAATAGCCTGCAGTTGAATTTCTTTGTTTTGATCTTGACATTTAAAAACTAGGAGTTATTATATAGCATGGAAAACACGTAAGGATATATCACTTCCCTCCACCAAAGCTAAAAAGTTGTTAACAAGATGCATATATCCTTTCCTTTTCTCTGCTTAGAATTGATGGCATGTTCTGTAAGCAGACAAAAGAATCCCAAAGTAATTTGCATTTTCCACATCTGCAGAACTGCATGGCTTACTTTCAAAAGTAGAAAGACAAGACATATTCTTCACTATTATATAATATTCATAGAAAAAGTAGAATACCTTGCATGTCTACTATCTTTACACTTCTCCTATGCTTCTAAGAACTGCAGGAATCTCTCTTTTACAGCAAAGAAAACAGATTGAGAAGGCAAAATACCTTTGTGTAACTCATGGTCTCAAACAGCAGGAGGTCTCCATATGATATGACACCTGAAGGCCCTGTAAGTTCTGAGTCTATTACTAGACACCTGTCCAACTTCTTTTCCAAGAAGCATCAGGTATATACAATGGCTTCACTAGCAGGCATGATTGGTTCCCTGCAATCATCTTTCATAGCTCTGGCTATAAAGAAGAGGCATCAATTCTCAATAAACCCTTACAGAGCAGTGTTCCCATAGGTCCCAGCAGCGTCTCTAAAAGGAGAACTCCAGGGTGCAGGCTCATTACCATATCATCCAATCTCACAGTGCTAACTTTTTTTCCCTTCAGACCTTTATTCTTTGCAGTGCCAGCTAATTCTCCAATTATGAAGTGTTCTATAAAACAAGTAACTGCGGGAGGACATTTCTTGAAGATACAGCAGCCTGCAGCCCAAATATTGCATTCTTTAACCCTTCAATTCACACTGATAGCAGCCTGTATCCATGGCAGTTAATAGATCTTTATCAACCTGAAGACTCTCAGTTGACTGAAACATCAGCTATTGTGATTTCTGGGACTAATGAGGCTCTGCTGACCATAGCACTACTTAAGTTTTCTGAAGTAGGATAAATTCAAAGTCAAGGAATATCTCAAATTTCTTTCAGAAAACTCAAAGCCTGATGATGGAATCTGTATCTAAAAAGCACTTCACAAATTCTTATGTCTAGAAGAGACTGCAGAAAAAGACAACATAAAAATTGAATGTATTTTTTAAGAATATTCAAGTATATATATATTTTTTAAATAAATAACCCGATACTTTAACTAATGTTAAACAGTCTAAGTGGAGAAATACCAGAAACTTTGAATTCAGGTAACAAGAGGATAAGGAATCTCAGGAACAGCAGAAGTGTATAAATGTAATTTAAGGCTCAGACTTCATGTATTTATATAGCTTTCAGTGCTTTGTGATATTAAGTAAAATAATAATGTTTCATCCTCTAGTAGTAGTGACTTCTATATGTATATGGAACAGTATTAGCACATATGACATTCTGACATTTTCACAAATGTTTTCTTAGCTACATGCTATGTGTTCTGTCTCTCAGATGCCAATGTATGAATGTGCAAATAAACAGCAGATTATTTGAGAACAGTTGGTGAAAGGAGTTCCAGAAAAAATAGTAGAAAATTATGATATAATTGTTTGAAGGGAGATTAAAAAATGTATAAAGGGTTAAGTATAGGAGAGCAGTCCAAGAAAAATGGAACACTTCACTGAAACACGGCTATTCCCTTTAGCTGTCCCTTAAATCCTCTAAGTGGAAACAGAAAAATACTCAGAGGGGTTACTGGGAATACATAGGCCAAGAAATGGAGGAAAACTGTTTAATAAAGTCAATATACTGGGTGAATTCAAGGATAGTTTTCAATAGTAGGAAGGCAGGTTTTGTAGAGATGAAAAGATTAAGGTACTGTGCAGTGCAGAAAAGAGTTGTAGCATTTAATTTCTTGTATTGGGATAACATTTGGAAACAGGAATGGTTTAGAGAAGCAGAGTGTTTTGTTAAAGTGTTTTATAGGATGTTAGATGATAAATTACATTTGAAGGCAAGAAAATGTAATGTTTTATTAGTTAAATCTACTGTAAAGAGGTAGTAAAGTACCCGGAGAACACTAGCTTGGCAAATGCAACTTCTAAATCTTTTGTTCCTATAGAGACAGTTTATTATTGTAAGTGGTACTTTATGATGCTACTTAGGAGAAAAATGTAGCCAAAATTTAAATTTGCTCCAATCAAACCAACGTAATGCCCAAATGCAGATTTTTTTTAATTTTTTTTTTAGTTTACTTTTAAGCTAACTGTAACGCCAGTAAGTTGTTTTTAGACTGCTTTACAAATACTGACTAATTATGGGAGGGTGCCAAGGAGAGAGTGGAAAGAAGTGCGAGTCCTCCTGGACTTACTTCTGTTATAAACAAGCAGTGTTGGGTACAATTGTCCAGTCTTGGAGCTTTGAGGTTAACTAACAACTTCTTACAGTTAGATCCCTACTTTTTTCCAAGTTAATTAGTCCACCATTCTCATGTTCATACAGAAATCCTGCTTCCATGAAAGTCAGTTCAAACTACCTGTAATTACACAGCATCTTCACAGGGGAGAAAAGGCATTTTCTTAAACATCAAGATACTATAACGTCAGAGAAGTGGGCCCTGAATGTATCATCTTGAAAATCTCTTGTCTGTGTTTCCTTGCTATGATGTGAAAGAAATAATAATTCTCTTCAGAAGCAAAATGCAACTCCTGATGGCAGTTTGCATCTGACTCTTAAGTCAAAATGCTGGATAACAGACAGGCTATGTGGATACCTTGAGAGTCTGTCGCAGTGTGGGGTAGTGAAGTGGTTTCTTACAAGAAAATAAAAATACAATACATTAGAATTCTCAGTTACTGTATCAGTAAAACAGACAGGAGATTCCTACTTAAAGTTAAGCTCATACACAGCTATTTCTGAAAGCAAGGCCTAAGTTGTACCATCAGTAGAGCTTAGATGGAGTACAGAGACACTTGTAGTAATATGGAAAAAATAAAAAACTGACCCTGTTTTCCAAACATAGTAGAGAGTTTAGGATTTTGAAAGAAAGAATTATTTAATCCAACACCTACCATCCTGATATTTGTATTTCTAGTCATTACAGAATCCTTACTCTTTAATTTTTCTGAACAGTATATATCTAAAAATTTTGTTTATTTCCCACCAGAGAGATAAACACACTCTTTTTCCCTTGTAAGACCATAGTAGTTGTAATGCCACAAGTATTTACTTAGGTTTTCTCTTTGATAATTATAAGTTTGGTGGTTGTTTTTTGTTTGGTTTTTAGTGTTTTGTTGTTTTGGGGTGTTTTTTTGTGTGTGTGTGTTTGGTTTTGTGTGTGTGTGTGTGGTTTTTTTGTTTGTTTGGTTGTTTTTTTTTTTGGTTTGGTTTGTTTTGTGTTTGTTTTTTTGTTTTTTGGTTTTTTTTTTTTCTCCATTTAAATGACACCTTGGAGTTATTGCTCTATTATCAAAGTTTTAGCTGTTATTTTTAAATCCAGAGAAAATCTGTGGGACCAATGAGAATATATAGATTTTATCAAAAGGTACCTAGAAGAACATCAACTAATACGCCAACTAATTCTATTTAAGAGATATGAAAAATTAAGTCTGAGTTACTGGATAGTTAAGGGAATATATAGAAAGAGACCAGCAGAAAACTGAGGGTTTGTAGTCTCCCTTTTTGTGATTTTTATCTTGTGCCCATCTTAATGTAGCTTACAATTTCATGATAAAAATTGGTAGTTAACACTGGAGCTTTTCTTAGACAGAAGGTAAATCCAGTAATGTTGCACAATGGAGCAGAAGAGAACTAAGAGAAAATGAGTCCAAATGAAATCCTTTCTCTTTTTTTTTTTCAGCTGAGTCAAACAGGAAGTAGCCCTTTTCATGTGTTCATTTGAATACGGAATCGCTATGGTTGGAAGAGACCTAGAAGATCATCATTATCTAATTGTCAGGGCCATTACTACACCATATCCTTGAGCACCATATCTAGACAGCTTTTAAATACATCCAGGGATGGTGATGCAACCACTTGTTTAGGTAGCCTGTTCCAGTTTTTGATAACCCTTTCAGTGGAGAATTTTTCTGTCATGTTCAGCCTTAACCTCCTCTGGTGCAACTTGATATTTCCTCTTGTCCTGTCAGTTGTGACTTGTGAGAAGAGACCAACACCCTCTTATTTACAACCTCCTTTCAGGGAGTTGTAGAGAGCAAGAAGGTCTCCCTTCAGTCTCTTTTTCTCTGGAATGAACAACCCCAGGTCCTCATAAGACTTGTGATCTAGACCTTTCGCCATCTTGGTTGCCCTCTCTGGACCTTATAGACCACATCAATGCCCTTCTGGCAGTGAGGGGCCCAAAACTGAACACAGTACTCAAGGTGTGGCCTCACCAGTGGCAAGTACAGTGAGGTGTTTGCTCTCTCGTCACCTCAAAAAAAAAAAACATTATCTGAGATTTTTGTTTTCTAGAATGAAATGGGACTTGACCAAAGCTCAGACACTGTATGAGATACCAGCCCTGTGTAAATAGACAGGAGATCAGATTTCTTCCATTACTACATTTTACAAAGGAAATCACATCCTTGATTTTGTACCACTGGTAACAGAAGGGCAAAGTGGTATTAGAAACCCTTTGCATGTTTTCTATATGCTCTTTTATATTTTTGAGGTGTCCCACTGTTTAATAATAATGCTGCTGCTTGGGTGAATCTCTTTCCTTAAATCTGCATACAGCTGTCTTTCTGCATTGATATATTTACCATAAATAAGACACTTAAGATCCTGTAGGAAGTAGTCAAGACAGAAAATTCACATTTTGAACTGGGACTGTTTTTGGGTTTCTGACTAGCAGCTGCCATTCTCATTAATCCACCTGAATGGGGTGTCACTACTATATTACCACTTTTATACCTTTACAAAATAGATCCTCTGATAGCAGATCTGGCTTCTCAAACTCAACAGAAACTGGTTTCTGTAATCTTATAAATACACTAAAGAAGAATTTTCTAGCATCTGTTAGATCCTTCCACCCTCTCCTTGATAAGCATATTCCACTTTTTTTTTTTTTTTGATGCAACAACAAGAGATGGTTAAATTATTAGCTTTATTGCAGAACTCAGCAGTCAAATGGTTTCTTGAATGATTGCTGCACTTTTGGTTGTCTGTTATTTATTTTTTAGTAAAACAAAGATTAGTGTTATTTTTTCATTGTGTGCAGGAATGGATACAACTGGGAAACTAAACCTAAAGTCACGATTATCATAATTTATTGTTAAGTATGAAAACTGGAAGATACTATATTTGCTGCATAAGGCATGTGGGGGTTTTTTGTTGTTTTGTTTTGTTGTTTGGTTTTGTTTGTTTGTTTTGTTTTGATGGGAAAGAATGTAAAAATAGTGATATCAAAGTCTTTTTGCTAATATTTTTGAAGGATGTATCAGTTTGTGTACTGCATACACTCCTATTTCTGTAAGTCTGTCACACAGACTCATATCAATCTGACAGATGCAAAAGCAGTAAAAGACCGAAAGAACCTCTCGTATGAATTTCATGCAAATGAAAGTGGTTTATAAGAGAGCTGTGTAAGGAAGTGAGCTATTTTATAAAAGAAAGCTTGGAAGATACGAAGTTCCTCTGAGCACATCTTTACCATTTAAAAAGACCATGTTTTTTGCTGTTAAGATTATAGTTTGAATTCAAAGGAGTAATTTGTCATAGACAGCATTAGTCTTATTAGTTCAATTCTGCATCAAGGTTACAATGAACATAAATACTGAAATGAAATAATAGCTGAAGGAGCTTGCCCACCTCCAGGTTTTTTTCCTGATTATTTTCTACAGTATCTCACCTTTATGTATTAAATATAATTAAAATAATAATGTCAGTTCCTGCTTTGGGCCTAACTTGGCCTTTATAGAGTAGCTTGACTTCTGAAATTTGCTAGTACAATTAAAACATAGGTATTGATTTTGAAAATGATGCTAAACATTTATTTCTTCTAGGCTGCTGTTTTCCTTATGCTCCTGAAGGTAATCTAAAAGGATTCTGTTTTGTGTTCGTTTAGAGTGCATTTATGAAAAAAGAATTGGTGTTTTTTTTATTCTTCACAGCAAACTTCCTTGTAAGCATCTGAAAAACACCAAGAATTTTCAAAAATGAAATGTGTGCTTAAGTCTGTTGTGTACAGTTCAATCCATGCTCGTACATTACAGAGGTAGTTTAATCACCCATAAGAAATTACTAGCTTCTCTGCTCGTGAAGCATGACATTTCAATTGCACAGCCAATAAAAGAATTGCATGAAGAGGGCTGAAATGATTTACTGTACAGAAAGCCACAAGACCAAGGTTACCATGGTGAGCTACCTTTCTGTGCATACAAGGTCAAGTGAGAGTGACCTGTCAGTGGACAACCTTCAGTGCTAAGATAGTAATATATTGCACCAGTGATGGTTTGTTGATCTGCTTCTTAAATAATTATAAACATTTTGATGTTTGATATTTTTTAATTTCTGAATTTTTTACATGTGGGCAATAATGAATACAGAAATCTTCATTTTATGCTTCAGTAATAGTAGTTTAACAGCATAAAATGAACATCTGTGTTTAGAAAAATTTATGAATTGTAATTGTATTCAGTAATTTTTTTTTGTTGTTATATTCAGAGGTTAAAAAAAGCTTACCAAGGGTTTTCAGCTAGTTTATCTGGTTTGTATGAGATTGCAGTTGATGCTTTCATATTTTCTGACTCTGCATTACTGTATATTACAGAATTCTTTCAGTTCCAGTGGAGACGGATATAGGGAAGCAGGGAGCATTGCAAATAGTCTGTGCAAATATTGTCAAATAAAACATACAATTACAATTAGAATGTTCAGGAAAAAAAAAAAGTCTGAAAAGCAGGGAGTTCATCTAATGGTTCTCTGAAAAATAGTTTGTTGATGCATAAAATGAGAACTATACTAATAAATGTCTCTTGAATTACATATGCTGTAAGAAAATGAAACCCTTTGGGTTTTGAATCTTGGATTTAAAGAGGTGATCATCAAATATTTAAGATGAAAATGCAGTAACACATGCTAGCTGTCATGTGTAAGTTTGGTGAATGTTATGACAAGGTTTTTAAAACATTCATAGTCAGAGTATTTTTATAAAAATGTTCATTAATTCAAACAGGCATTCATATCTGGCAACCTGCATTACAATTGAGATTTCTGGATGCATGAGAAATCTTTGTAAAGCCAAGAAAATATGGGTGAAATATATAGTAATCGTGTTTAAATTATACATTATAAGGCATACCTATCGGTATGTTGTCATATTGTGCATTAAATTTAGTGCATAAATCAGGTTGTTATAATTCTGATGTCGCCAAAAGGCACAAAATATGACAAACAAGACTAGGCATGTAGATATTATCATACTCAATAATTCAATGAGCATTTGTTTTATGTAAATTAACTCCTGTTAATAAAAATTACACTCATTTATTACAGCACTTCGATGTGATAATTAAAAAATGTCCTTTTTCTTGAAAATCATTACAAAATGTGAATAATGCATTTGTTTAACATCTTTATAAACAAGACCTTATCATCAGATTAGTTCTGGAAATGAAAACGTTATTGATTTCTATAATAATTTCATATTCGTAATATTACATAATACTGTTACTTTCAGTGCTGAAACTGCTAATCTCATTTTTGTGGAGAACTCTATGCATTTAAAGTAGTGTTTGAACTCTCACAAACAGCATATAAACAATATTAATTTGATACAGGCTTCTGCTGTTGAATCTACAGAAAAAGGACCTTTCAAAATACGGAGAATAAAAGAGGGAGACACTTTTAACTAGCTTTCAACACAATGCACACAACTACCTGTTAAAACAGTGTTGCAGTAGAGTGGTTTTTTTCAGCACATTCATGCATATTGGGTGATAATATACCAAAATTTCAAGATGGTTTCATTTCAATCTTCTTCATTTATACCTGAGATATATACCAACTTCAGAAAAGCTTAGAGCTCTGTTCTTAATATATCCCTGAAGTGTCTATGATTATTAGGGGGCTCTAATAGGGGATACAATAATAATATGACCTCGTGTGTACTTTCCCATTAAAGAGAAGGGAGAAAGAGAAAAGAGAAGGGGGAAAGAGAAAAGACAGAGAAGAGAGATTGATTGGAAGCTTGTTATTGCCTGCTCTTAATTCCAGAATAACAGGGTTCATTAGTTTGGTTTGGTTTTTTTTTTTCTGGTTTGTTCCTCTTTTCTTTCTTTTTTTTCCTTTCTAATAATTAGTAGCTGTAGACTTTAAGTCATTAGTTTGCTGATTTTACCAGAACAGCAAAGACAGAAGTGAATAGATGTGTGGGAAAAGATTCAAGACAAGGTCTACCTCATGTTAAGGAAATTATTCAGAGCTCAAAACATTTGTCTAAGGGATAAGTTAGTTAGCTAAACCATTGGACAACCCGTGGACATCTTGCTAAAACACAGCACACACAGAAAAGGTGAAATTCTCAAATCTAACCAGCTTCCACCTTTCATCACTAGACCTAGCGGGTCTCTTTGCAGGAAATAAAAGACTTGTCTTCTGTTCTTTATTAGAAGTAGCTGAATAAGTACTTTAAGGTACCAGCCTTAGCTGAAGTTGAGCATGCTGCTGTGAATGCTGGTCCTGAGCATCACATTGGAGCACTTCAGTTGTTTGTTAGTGGCAGGCTGCTAGAGACACTACTTAGCTCCGGAAGTGGTAGAAATCAAAGGTGGCCTTGTTGCTGTCAACCAAGAAATAGCAAATGATTCTGAAACACATTTTCTGGCTCCCTATGAATATTATGGGAGCAGACATTGAAAGCTGTGGGGCTTGTACTCACTGGCAAAAACTCTTCCTTTTGCTTGCAGGACACATCACACGAAGTTCCTGTACTTTATAGAGGAGATCCAGTTAGACCACTAGTTGTATGTTGACCAGGTAATGATATTACTGGGACTATTGTCAGATTACCAGATGACTGACTAGGATTATTAGGTTTTGAAAGGTGAGTAGGAACTTAAAAATCAGAAACTAAAAATACACAGAGTAAGAAATTCCAACTTTTTGATCTATCTTTTGGATATTAGCAACCGATAAGCGAAGTTATACTTCATGATCAGAAAAACATAGACTAGATGGCATTAGTATTATGTCACAACTACAATGGAAATGAATGTGTAAGATGTAGGAATCTCTCTGCTACTCATAAATGCATAGTTTACATCTGTTCTTTACCCCAGACTGATTTAAAGGGAAACATGACATGTTTTTAAAGAGAGAATTAAAATTTCACCAGAGAAAATGAGCACAATAAAGTAGACATAATGAACCTTCAGAAAGTTGACTCATGTTTTAGTGTTCTAAAATAAAAAGATTTTTAATTTTTGTCTGAGTTTTCAGGTTCCTTTGCTTGCTGAAGGTATTAGACAATTACACTGACTACTCTGGGCATTTAAATAGATCCTGGAGATCTGGAGATATTCTTGGGTTTTTTTCATTCAATATAGAACAGATATTTTCTGCTGTGTTTGTTTCTTTGAACTTTTAACATCCATCTAATTGACACAAGTTTAAAAGACAAAAAAAGGTTTTCTAATCATTATGGACCAGACTATTTGAATTTGTGCTGAATTTGATTCATAAGTCAGGCTTCCAACTGAATAACCAACTATGGCAAAATATATTTATAGGTGTCAATTTGGGAATAAAATTTTAGTATATTTTGTTAGTGACATTCTTCCATTTTGACTCCACTCTCCTTCACTTTAAATTATACAAAAATATTAGAGGTCAGATGACCTATAATGCTAAAACATCAAAGTGACTGAGCACTCTTGTTTTGATCTTTATACAGCAGTTGTCAAAGTAAGCAATTTAGGTGTCTGTATTAACCTGAAAAGGTAGTGATACTAAGTAGATAAGATTTAAGTGGTGTGTGGGTTGTTTGTTTTTTTTTTTTTTCTTTTTCCCCACAGAATCATTTAGAAGAACACATGAAGGTGAAGCCTCATGTATTGGAAGAGGATGTTCACACCAAAAATGATTGGCAGCAGTGTGATGCATGACAGATTATTACCTATAAATTATCTTTTTGCATTTGGCAGCAACCCAGAATACAATTGACAATATTCAAGACTGTATCTGGTTTTACAAAAGAGCTTCTCAATAATTAAACATTTGTGAGGATATTAAAATATATATATATTGTTCTCCTGTTCCATAAAGCAATTCAGGCTGTATTTCTCTTGAAGGAACTTTTCTACTATTTCTAGGATTTTGCTTTCCTAGTATGAAAAGAATATGACATTAGTTTAGTTTTTAGGATTTCTTATGGTTTAGTTCACAGCTTGACTTGTATTTGAAAATGTATTTACTGGTGGAAGCTGTGACTTTTTTATCTGACAAAATATCTTCTTGTGGATTGCTTTTGTCCAATTAATAGTTGAAACTGTAAATAGCCTCCAGGTAGTAGAGGTATATGCACCATATAAATTGCTAACTAAATGTGGAGGGATTTCTCTCAGTAAGACTCTTTTTAATAGTGTAATTACATTTAATACTCGAGTGCATACAAACTCTGCGCTCGTAGAAAAGAAGCAAAACACAGCAACAGGCAGTAATATTTGTTCAGCAGGAGAGAGTATCAGTGCAAATCAAATCAAACAACAAATGTGGAAACCTAAGTGAAAAAAAGCTAGCATTTTAAACTGGGGAGAAATCCTTATGTCTTCTCCTTATATCTATATAACTGAAATTAAGTCCCATGTGGAAAGAGAAAGGGAAAAGAAAGAAGGATCTTTGTACACTAAGGATCTCATGCAGCCTATTATAAGTACTACAGGTATGGCAGATCTCCAGAGTCTCTTAAGTTGTATATACACCACCGAACATGGTTGCAGCCATATCATAAAATGGTAATATTGTTAAAGTCACACAGCATCACCTATATTTAGGGGTAGATGAAAGCTGAAGATAGTATAGTCCTCAAATATTCAAAGTGTATTCATAAACTATTAAGTAACACTTTTGGGAGTGTTCATTTTCTAAAGGCATTTTGCCTGTCATAATCGTTCTAGCTTTTTGTGATCTATGTGTTTTGCTCTGGTTGAAGTCTTTTTTACTACAGATCTGCTGAATTGGCACTGCTAGTTCAGTAATACTTCATACAGCTTCCAAACAGAGCTGTTGTCATCTTTTCTCTCTTCTTTTTCTCTTTTTCTCTTTTTCTCTTCTTCTCTTTTTCTCTTCTTCTCTTTTTCTCTTCTTCTCTTTTTCTCTTCTTCTCTTCTTCTCTTTTTCTCTTCTTCTCTTTTTCTCTTCTTCTCTTTTTCTCTTCTTCTCTTTTTCTCTTCTTCTCTTTTTCTCTTTTTCTCTTCTTCTCTTTTTCTCTTCTTCTCTTTTTCTCTTCTTCTCTTTTTCTCTTCTTCTC
>JANHGN010009123.1:0-14166 GCA_024605025.1 Megaceryle maxima
AAGAAAAATATTTTAAAAAATAATTCAAACCAGATATAGTAAAAGGATGAAAAGTGCCAGAAGCATAAAGAAGGGAAATTATTTTTGTGTTTTTAGAAGTGATTGTTAACATAAAATCTACGTGGCAACACCTTGGATATTATCCACAGCACATAAAAAAGCCGTCTTCTAGGCAACTGAAACAGTTGATCATACTATAAACAACAGTTTGAGGGGCATTTTTTTCATTGTTAAAGCCAAGGAGAGAACTGTAATTTCTTCCATTCTGAAGCCATAATCTCCATAGATGGAGAACTGTTTGTATACAGAATAAGCTGCTTCCAATTTCATATAGTGAAACAGTCTACACCTGATGAAACAGACTATACCCAACAAAACCACTTTAGTCACCAGTTATTTAATTTCAGGAAAACAGGCTGACGTTGTCTATTCCTGCCTTATACGCATTCCCTGGCTCACTCATACAAATCAAAACAGTCACAGGTCAGAGTAATTCTGGCAGCCCTCTATTCCTTGCACTCTGAATACATCTTACATACTCCGGTCTGAATAGAGGTAAATTCGCTTTCCTAGGAATTCAAGCCAAGTAAAAGCCACAAGGGCTCCACTTGTGTCTGCCCTCTAGCAGCCAAACAGTTCACAGTTAGCCTCGTTAGTGAAGCAGTCTCATGGTCATGGGTCAATCTGCAACACAGGTCAAGTGATACTGCCTTTCACCAGTGTGGCCATGCTGACAAAGCCACTATGAGAGCCCTTGGGCAGTTGGAAGCAGGAGCAACCAGTTTGAAGCACCTACATTTCCAGTGTGTGGTATACCGAGACCAGTATTAAGGATCAGATGAACTGTACCATTGTGAAAGCAATAATTGGGCTGGTTTAAGAGAAAAGTGGCACTTAGAGGGAAGGACATGGGAAGAGGAACTTTCATCTTTAGATATGTTGGAATGCATCAGAAACATGGAAATTTCTAAATAAAGTCAGACTTTGGTGCTTTGTAGTTACATTAAAAAATATAAAATAAAAAAGGCATGTCTCCAAGTCACAGTTTTTATGGAATTCTTTCCCAAGAAAGTTTAGCAAACATAAAGTGCAAAAAGAATAAAGGAACAAGTCTACTCAGTAAAGTCACTACCATCTCTAGAGGTATGAGGTCAGATACCAAATTCTTCCTGCATATGTGCTGACAAAAAATTACGTGCTCCCCATTCATCAAAGTAGATACCCACTTACTTCAAGCACTTTATCTCTGTAACAAGGAGACAACTTGCCTGCATGTTTTGAAAGTAGCCTCAACTTCCAGATAATGATGTCTGAACAAAACCACTTTCAGTTAAATTTCTCTCCAACAGTAGCAAGAACTAAAATGCTCAGCAGTTACGTCCCATAGTACTTTCAACAATGATATGTCCAACAAGTAACAACTTCTGCAGAGGTTCCCTTTCTCTGGTCTCTCAAGCACATTCTGCAGCAACACCGCTACCCCAAAACATTAATAACCACCAAATCAGTACTACACACTAATTGTCCTCCTTTTTTTTTTTTTCTTTTCCAGTTAAATTTTAATGTTCTGTGAGCACTATGCCTCGTCAAACATAGGGACTAACAGCAGTTCATATTGACCAAAGTGTGGGAAAAATGGTGTGCAGAGTTGAGCAATCACATGCTGAGACAGTAAATGAAAATTGGTTTTTATATTCTCTGATATAACAGCTCATCTGCTTAATTTATTATCAGAATTAGAACACTCTGAAGATCATTTAATCTGTTTAATATTTCTGATTCTGCCATTGGTGGTTCTACTGCAAAACATCATCAATAGTTGTAGAAAGATGGTCTTGAATTTGGTATGTTACCTCTGGGGCCTACAGAACCAAACTGCTCACATGTTAAGCACTAAGTTCAGGTCTAAAGCACCTTCAAGATTTAAGTCTTAAATCAGCATATTAAATGATCCTGACATTTTTCGTCACTGAAGGAAAAACTGTGATCTTCTACAGCTCCAGAGAAGGAGCACTGTAAATTAAAGATTATATTTTCAACTTAACAATGCAATTAAACAGTATTACTTTAAAGGGCAACAAGATTAAGCCCATGCTCAAGTACTCTGATGAATCAAGGCATTTGAACAAAATAACTCTTCAAACTGTAATGTAATGTATTCCTTTTGCTGAGCATCTGAAGTGTGTAGAAAAGTCTTGAAATTTCAAGGGGGCCTTTCAGACCCTATCTTCAGTTTCCTGTAACTCTGCCAAACATTTATATATGGGCTAGAATTTTTCATGCAAGGCATCTGCTTTAAAGGAAGTCTTTTTTGTCAGATGAAATTTAAAACAAATACATACATACTAAAACAAAGATGAAAAGATCAGAAAGTTGGCTTTTTTCTGAAGTGATTATATGGAAAATTCATTGCTTTACTATGTTTAAAAAAGTCTCCCCCAATTACTTGAACAGATTTAATGTTTCAGATTTTGTTTCCTGTAAGGAAGTGGGGAGTTACCTTTCAGTAGATTCCTTGGGACAGAAAAAAAATGGCCAAATTACAGATGAAAAATTCACCAAAGAATAGCCATTTAAAAAAAAATCATTACCAAAAATAAAATATATATAAATCACAAATACATTCACAAAATCAGCAGGCATCTGCTGAAATGTAAGTAGTTAAAGTATCTAAAGTTTCCAAATGTCCTTCATGGTTGGCGCTTTTTCAGCTTTAGGCTGTAGTTTCACAAAACAATGGCTCTATAAACTAAACCAGATTAGGAAATCTATTCACCTTATTCACCACCACCTTCTCCCTGCCATTTGTTTCAGCTGCTATACCCAGTTCATTGTCTCTTCAGTGCAGAATATCTTATAGAGCCATGATGTAATACTGTTTTTTTCTTCCCCTTTTGGGGAGATTATTTCAGTGATATTCTTCACAGGATAGCCCCACATCAATTGCCCCTGTGCAATAAAACAGCATGATCAAACAAACAGGAACTTCTGCTCCATTTTTCCAGATGGACTGTACACACATTTATCCTGCAACTTCTTCAGGAAACTTCATCCTCCATCCCAGGGCTACCTGAGTCTTGGTCAAACTTACCCTGTAGTTAAGGCTCCCCATTACCCTGGGACCCCAACCAATAGGGTTGGACCATGAAGAAAGATACTGTATCCACCATTCATGATTGCAATTAACTCTACAGTGTCCTAACACCAACAGCGTGGATGCTGCCTGGCTCAAAAGCTCAGAGGAGAAAAAAGTCACATTAGTGGAGCTTGTTTGGGCAATGGTTAGGGAAGTAGCAGAAGGTCACATTCTCCAACTCCTCAGCCATCATCCAGCCCAGAGACTTATGTTCAGCCCCAGCACAAAGAACGTGTACTTCGGTAGTGCAATGGACATACATGAAGACAGTACCCATAATCAAATGGGAGCTGACAAATTATGGCAAACAGCTATGCAAAGATGTCTTTCCAGCCAGCCACCTGAGTAAAGAGCCATGGGTCTGCAGGGGTGGGAACTGGCAGGGAACATGCTAAGGGACATGTGAACTCTGAGCTGGTGGTGGGGGCCAGGAAAGAGGAGAAGAAAAATAAAGAAAAAAGGGAAACATCTGAGAACTGGCAGGAACTGTTTTAATTTGAAGATGGAACTCAAGAGAAAGGACTGGCAAGGGGTCCTCAGAGCTTGCAGTTACCAGCTCTCCAGTCACAGAGGTCTTGCTGGGGGACATTTGCTCTCAGAATAATATGGGTGTAACTGCAGTAAGCCACTGAGAGAGAGGAAAAGGGAAGGAAAACTGAATAAAATAAAAAAGAAACAGGTGAAAATACACTAGGAGAGGACAAAAGAAAGAGAAACAGGATTTGCAGCAGGGAAATCACAAGGTTAAGAGACAGCTGAGTAACAGAATATAGAAAACAACACAAAAAAAGACTGCAAGGAAAGGGGACTGCACCATAAGTAAACGTGACAGGTGGGAAAACAAGGAAAACCGGGCAGTGACTGGCAGATGTATAAAGAATGAAGACAAAAGAAGGACAGACTCTTCTGTATTGAGCTTAGCACATTCTATTTATGCTCCTTAATTTTATTCTAATTTTCCTGGCAGATAATTTACACTATGTATTTGGGAGAAAGGAGGAGTTGCTTCTAAATACCAAGTTTACATCACCACAGGAGGTCACCCTGGGTTTTATATAAGTTCCCAGAGTACCCACAGACCATCCAGCAGACAGGGATCTTATCAACTATTTAGAGAAGTGTCCTTGGAAAAAAAAAGCATATTTTTTCCAAATTGAGACTTAAATGTAATGCTGCTGAAGAATGAGGCCATATTTCTAGTGGTATGGTATTTGTTTATGAAAAATATAGTGATATTTGTGTCCAAGAACCATTTCTGGAAAGAAAAAAAAAAAAAGTTGGAGCAAATGTTCTTTTTCTATGTAAAAATGGAAGATTTCCAATCTGGACCACCGGGGGAGCTCTTCACTGAAGCAGCATTATGGGCTGCCAGAAAGTAGCTCTGAGAGGTAGATGGGGTATGGAGGAAAAAGGAAAGGAGAAAACAATACGGTGTGTGACACTGGCGACACTGTGAGCAGTTAAATGGGTAATGTCATCCCAACTAAGGAATATTCTGGTTTTATTGGATAAACTGATGAACAAAGTCCGAAAAATAAAGCAACCTGAAATAAATAAATAAATAAAATCAGGGCTCAACCCTGGCCAAAACAAAAGGTCTATTCAAGGAACAGAAGAAGCATGAAGGAGGAAAGGAAGAGTTATCATAAGCTCTTAATTCACTCAGGCTGCAATAAAATTCTGGCTTACTACAGAATGTCCTCAGGGGTATTTTCTTGCTTGCTACTTCTTCTCCATCTCCTAAGAAACCCCATTCCCTGAAGTAATTCATAAAACTGGTAAGCCGGGAATTGAGTATTAAATGGTACCAAACAATTAAAAAAAACCCCAAAAAACCAAAAAAACCCAACACCCCAATAATTTTAAAAAGCACAGATATAGAAGACCTCAGAATTGGCAGCACTGGGAAGCACCTTTATCAGCGTAAGCCAAAAAACATGCATCAAGTTATCCAGTTAAATGAGTAGGATTTACGGAGGGGGGAATATATTGTTACTAGCTCAAATTAGAGATGCTAATTTATATTTTCCCTCTTTTTTTTTTTTTTTAACAACTTGTATTGCTTCTTTCTTGAAGCTGCTTTCAGTGAAATTGGCACAATGGCTCACCCAGAATAAAGCTATTATCTGTGTGAATAAAACTGGGAAGGAAGACTTGACCTTGAAATAAAAATCACCCCAGAACTGGGAGGTGTCAGAGTATCTTTTCCTCTGTGCTCAGATGAGCTGCTGCAAGCCAACAGGACAAAGCCAGCATCACAGACTTGTAGCAACAGAACTTATCCAGAACAAAGCCATTATAGGAGGATGATGTGAAGCTCAACACATGACATTAATGCCATTTGTTAAGGTATTGTAACTGTAAAACCAGGAAACACAGCAGCTTCAGTACCTAATATTCACCACAGACCTCAAGATTATTGGACGACCAGTTAAAAAATAATTAGATCAGTGTCAGAGGTTCAAGCACTAAACTGAGATAAAAGTCACAAAATGGTTATACAGAAAATAACAAAATTAGAATAAGGATATGAAAAAATAATAAAACAATATTTTGGAAAAATGTTCACATTCCATCTTCCTACAGCTTTCCAGAACAGGCAGACAGAGGTTGTAGATATCTGTGGAGTTTTCAGGGGGAAAAAAAATCTCAACACACTAACAAAAAGCTATTCAGAAAATCCTTTGTTCCCCTGACAGATATGTAGTGGGGTATTATTAGTAGATATTATTAGTGCATTTGACCAAGCCAACTTCCCAGAGCACCTTCCTGCAAGCAACAGTAGTAAGACTATGGATGCAGTGATAATATTCAGCCTGAAATGAGTCAATATTTGCAAGATTCCAGAGGATGACCCTTCCTTGATGGAATGAATTCACCTTCTATTGCAATTAGAAGAATCATCAATCAGGAAGGAGTCACTTGAGCTGCCTTACTCAGTTGCATCACTGTTATTCAGCAGTGAGACAGATAGCACAAGCCTGAGTTCACTAGAGTTGTGCAAGTATCAAGATGTCCAAGTTTCAGAAGCCAAAGTACACCCAACAGTGCACATTTACTTTCACACAACATAATTGATAAAGATGGTCCACTTAAGAAAGAACTGCAGAGACTGGATTGACAGGACACCATGGAGCCCCATACTTACTTGTACCTATAGACAAGTGGAGGCTTTAGTGTCAGATACTGGACCAAGAGCTGGGAAATGAGTTGAAAAAGTCCTGTGGTATTTTTAGGTTGATTCAGAGCAGCCCTACCACAATATTTGGATGCATTTTTGAAGAGCTGTTGTGGAGGAGAAGTACATCTGTCACAAGAGCATGTGAAGGGCACAGTAGATATTTGAAAGACTATAGTAAAATTAATATCCAGTAAGTGAGACCAACTTATCAAGGAAAATAGAGATAAAACAGGTGAACAAGATTAAAATTAAGACCATTAAGTCAAGCTTGAAGAAGCAATCATTATGGTTCAAATGAGAATGATGAGGAGATAAATTTTCTCTATCTTTTTCCAATTGCTAAGATTTGTTTAAAATCCTTGAAAAAAAAGAGATCTAGAAAACAGGTATAAGAAGGAACATAGCCTCATACCCACAAAAATTACTGAATATGATAATGATTGGTTTATCTATATCATTTCTGATTCATTGTAAATGCAATGAGCTGTCACTTTAAATTCTAGTGTATTGCTGCAAACACCATGAGCAGTTTAAATGTGGGCTTAGGGACATTCCTGCATCTCTAGAATGAAGACAGAATTGCATGTGATGGACCCAAGAGTCTCCAACATTTGCCAAAGTAAGAAATTCACTATCCTGTTGTTTCCACAAAATTAGACTTCCTAGTTCATAAAAAGGCTTTTAGTTAACAGTTTAGAGATGATCTGTACAATACTCTGTGATTTTCTGGCAGCAGCGACAAATTGTGTCAGAGACAAAGCCAGACATCATAGAACACCAATGGAAATAACCAAATCTAGGTAGATCAATGCAACTATTTTTCAAGATACCATATTATTTCCATCCACTGTACACAGACAGATGTTAGGAACTATGGAAGAAGTTGTGATGAGCAGAGTATCAGCTTTACATTAGGAGATGCCTTAGTAGATTGTTTGACTGAACGTTTTCCAAAAGGTCCCTTCAGCTAAACAGCCCTTAGATGAGCACTGGGGTTCAGAAAGGACAATTAGTTTCCAAATGGACATATACAAAATATAACCTGCTGTAGGGCTTAATATACCTGTGATTGAGGCAGGAACGATTTATCTTGTTCTGAGATTGTATCATGCTTACTTAAACTCAACGAGATGCTATCACTGGGGTAATCAAGAATAACAGACCCCTTTTGGAGATTACCATGACCACCTGCCTGTTTATCTTGAATGATTATTTAGATTGGGAAAAGAACTGAAAGTACCTCAACATATGACAAACTTACATCACTAGAACTGCACAGGCCTACACGACTAGCAGTCAAGCAGAACTGCTGCTGCTAGCACAGATTTCCAGCATGAGTGGAAACCTGAAATCACCCTCTCAAGGAAGACTCTGCCAAGGTACTTTGCAGTGGTATGTGTATGCTGCCCAGAGTAAGAAGTCCATCAACAACATTAGGAAGCTTTGCAGCAGTAAAAATCACCCACAAGTACAGCTGAAAGTTATGAGCATTTCTCTTCTGTACAAAGAATTCAAGAAACATGACAACAACTGTATGAGACCAATTATTAAAAGAACTGAAGAACAGTTATGCAAATACCACGAAACACGGCAGAAAACACACACCAAGAAAGAAATCTTATTCACAATGGGAAACCTTAGAGCAGAGTTGTGGAAAACAGGAGTAACAGGTCCCAGTTAACTAGGTTTAAGAGCTAAACTCCTTCATAAACTGTTCAATGACAGAGTATCCTACAACAGCAAACATTCAACATAGACATTGGGAACAAAGTAGGCCCCGTTGAGACCTAGGGAACCTCAGGACTTGGAATCCTTTTGAACTCTCTGGAATTTTGATTGCTTTGACACAGTTTTCTGGCTAACAATTTTATTGAGAAACAACCTGTAGGAAGACCAAAAGTCAATGTAGAGAAGGTAAGGACAAAGACCTGGAAAGCATGCAAGAGTGTGGTTGAAGCTGAATGCAGGTCACCCCATTTGAGATATTGACTAAAATCACAAATAGGGAAGATTTCTCAGGTAACAGCAGGTCTAATAGTAGGTCTAGTTGAATCAGTTATCAATGATTAGATTTTGTATGGTGAGTAGAAATGGACAATTGAACGTAAATATTTTTGTAAAGATTACCTGGGTTAGACACATTACTCTGTCCTATGACAATGCCAGCTGGAGAATTTATGGCCAAAGGATATTGGTATATTATGTGACATGGGGAAATCATACCATTGCAATGCTGACTATGCAGCTTGACAAAGCCCAGCAGATAGCTAGTTGAAGAATAAAGGTAAACTGAAATCCACAGAGGGAAGCAGAGGACAGGACATAGGAAGAAGAAGCAACTCTTCTGTCTGGAGAAACAACTGTGTTCTGTGGAAAGAAATAGGTCAGCTGTTTCAGGCCACCCCAAAAATAAAAACAAGAAAAAAAAAAAAGGTAGGATAGTTCTGTGAAGTGAGAAGACAACCCCAATACTCAGAAACTCAGGAGAAACCCAGTCCAAAAGACATTCAGGGAGAAAAGCAAAGATTAGAAACAAATTTCCTGCTAAAGGAATTAAAAAGACTATCAAGAAAATTTTTAATTTCAGTCTAATTGCTGCTAAAGCTCTCCACATGTCCTCAAAGGAATGTTTTGTCTTACATATTTCTTTCCACTCTTTAGGTCAGAACAGGAAAACATGCACAAAATCCTGCACAAGTGCCTAAGCTCCACATTTCCTGTATTAGCCTAAAGATCCTGCTTTTTTCACACTATTCATGTTCTTTGAATAAAAAGCTATAAATAAATACACAAGAGTACACAAAACACATAGTCACATACTCAACGCATCTGTACAAATATGTGTTCCATTGCTCTTATAACACTTAAGAATCATTCAAATCATGTTATTTCCCATACTCTATCCCTTTCTCTGAAAATGGATTTTAAGTGAATGCAAGCAATATTTAAGACTGAGGTTGAAAGTAAATTAACATGCATGCCTTCCTAAATTAATTGTAATGCCTCAGTATAACCGAAACTGGCAATGCGCTAAAATTTATTAGCATAAATTTGATCGTACAATATAATTTCTTTCAGCTCATTGCACTGTTGCAATTCTGCTTGTCTATTAAAATCTGCCTGTATATGAGGGCCTGCACTATAGGGGACTTAGTTATGCTATAGTGAATGTCCTTCAGACATGAAGTCACACAGGTAGTTTGTTACAAACTTAGAGGCATGTTATCTGCACAAGACATCCTTTTCTCATAGCTAATTAGTTTCAGTGATCAAAAATCTTATTTAGACAAGCTCAGCTATAAAAACCCAGAATCCTTTAATGACCCTGGTGTGGTTTTGGCACAATGAAAACTGTTGGGTGTATTTCATCCTTGTTATTACAAGCACTGTAATTTTTATCTTAAAAGGTAATTTTTAAAGGCTAGTTATGGGTGTCTTCTTGTGACAGAATATTAAATACCAATCAATACTGCTAGTCTATTTCTATAGGCTTTGAATACTTGACCTCAGGATGCAAAATAAACTCACTCTATGTGAAGAGCAGACCCAAGGCAGATCTTATGTCTTCCACTGACTTCTATGACCCTTCCTTCACCTCTATAGTTTTGAGTTTACGCACCTAGGAAAAGGACATAATATGTACCTGCCACTGAGTGTACATAACTTCAGTAACGAAGTTTCAAAGTACTTTGGGATCAAATTAAGAGGTACTATAAACTCCAGAAAGAAAGCATCCAAAAATATCTCAGGCTTTCTGCTTATCCCTAGTCTGATATTGATTACAAACTTAAGATGTACGGCTGATGCAAAATCTTTAGAAATGTTACTAGAACACTGGAAAAAAAAAAAAAAAAAGGCAGTATATCACACATAGTAATACCTGGTTTACATTAATTTACCTGACTAACTCTGAACAATTAACATCCATGCAGAATGTGCTGCAGTCTGCCTAGCTTACTTATCTAGCTTCTCAGACACAAAATTCCAACAGAGATGAGTTTGACATCATCCACAGAAATTCCATGATTCTGTGTATCATTCCACAGAAAAATCTGATTTTTCACTTACTGGGCTTTCTTTATTACTGAGCCAAGGTAAGTCAGGCAAAGAGAAATGTATATTAAATAAGCATGAGTGTCAGCCAGGTCTACCATTAAACAGAACTCAACAGCTAAAATATGAGTAGTTAAAGCTTAAGGAAATTTTTGATGTGGAAAAATCAATAAAACAAGAAATACCAATTCTGAGAATGTTGTAACCTCCACAGCTGTGGCCTTAAGTACATTTTCTCTGCACAGAGCTCTTTCCCTGGAAGGGATGAATAGAGGAAGAAGTGGTGCTGAATGATTATTCTGTTTGCAAGAAAATAAATCTGGCTTCCAAATGAACAGCAGCTCAGAGACACTAGAGCTCCAAAAGGTGGACAGTAGGAATTTGTCTCTGTCAATTTAAGCCTAAAACAGAAAAATATGACAACCACAAAAATGCTTTATGAGGGCACTTGAACAAACACTTTGGAGGTCCATGGGGAATAATATGTGGTTTCAAATTTTTGTAGACTTCAGCAAAGTCATTTCTAGGTCTTTAATCTTTTTAATGGACTGGCTATATACATTTTGAAAGTTTCAGTCTGCTATTTTATAGCTGCTAAGCATTCACAAGAACAAAAAAAAAAAAAAAAAAATTCAAATCTTGCATCTTTTATTTGTAAGACCTTCAGCAGTGATTACAATATTCGTTCTTTTTACTAGAGAACAATCTCTCTGTTGAGGTTCAAGGGACAAGATGGAGTTCATAAAACCTGAAATATGAAATGTACACAAGTACCTAATAAAACATGCTAGGTCTTTTTCAATTGCAAGGATTGAGGTAATAACATACAGAAGTAAATCAAGTTTTTAACTTTGTGTAAGTGAATCATCTGAAATAGTTGCTTTTAAAAAAGCGTTCCACAGACTCAAAAATGTATGATCATGACACATGCATAGTTTCAAAGAGAAGCAAGCTCCAGTGTCCTTTTCGCATTGATACAGAAAAACACCTACTGTAACTGGCCCGAGGGGAATGAGGCTTTCGCTGGGTGAGCGGGATGACGGTAAATCTCACGCTAGCCAGGCAGAAGGTGCAAGCTTCCTTGCGCCTCAGAGGGACCCGAGAAGAACGACTGGGTCACGGTGGGGAGGCCGAGTCGGAAGAAGGCAGCCCCGGCTCTCGGCAGCCCCGATGGCTGACCTGGCTGCAGGAGAAAGCATGAGGCCTCCTCGGACGCCTGCAGCCGGGAGGGACGGCTACCCGCTGGCATGGCCCCGGCTACTCACGGCCGCCAGTTCTCCCCGCCCTCCGCCGAGGAGCGGGCCAGAGGCCCCGGCCCGGCCCCGCGGCCGCGCCCCGGCAGGGCGGGCCCACGTACTCGGCGCGGCGCTTCGAGACCCCGGCGGCAGCGGGCCCAGCCCTGCACCGGATAAGCCGGTGCTAACTCGCGAGTGGCCTCGGTGGGGAACACCACCTCCCTTTTTTTATTTTTTTTTCTCTCTTTTATTATAATTATTATTAATAATAATAATTTTTATTTTTAAAAGTAGACTGGCGAACACGATGTTTGTGATGCCGGACCATTAACAAAAGCAGCAGGGGATGCTTGCCAATAAACACCGAGATTTGAGGTTAAGCAGCTGTAAATCTGCATTAATCGTTTCAGGAATTCAGCTATTTACAAAAGCTTTTAAAGACCAAACAAATAAGAGAAGGCAGAGGCGGAGAGACAGGAGAGAAGCTGAGCTGTCCTTACCTTCACATTGTTTCCCTTCGCCTTTATAGCCTGGCTTGCAGATGCATTTGTAGGATTTTGGTGTGTTTTGGCAAATTGCATCGATGTGACAATCATCAGTAGCTTCTGCGCACTCGTCAACATCTGGAAGCACAAAGCGAACCCAAGGGGACAGATAACACAGGAGACCTGAGACACAGAAAACCTTCAAGAATAGATAATCCCCTAGAAGAAGCTGTTCGCTAGCCTGCCTTCCGAGTGTCATCCTGGAAATGGGAACATCTAATGTTAAATAACTGAACAAACTAACGTGTTATTCTTCTTATTTATAAGCACTGCTCCACGTGCAGAACTCCTCACAGTTCTGCATTAGGAACTCATTAGACATGCTACAAATTAGCGTCTGCTGTAAAGGTCTGGTACTGGAGACCCACATTTTAGTAAAACAAGACAGCGTTTAAATGACCTATAAGAGAAGAAAGGACATTTGCGTGTTCTAGCAAAGGTATCTTCCTAATTTAGAAAGACAGATCTTAGTTTAAATAAACTATGCTGGCAGTGGACCGAGAGAAAGTAGTATCTGAACCAAAAAAACACAGCATACAAATCCTTTTTATTAACAGAAAAACAAACAAACCAACCAACCCCCAAAAAACCCTAGGTAAATTAGCGTGGAGAAAAGCAACCTGCAATAATATCATCCACATGGACTAAAACTCGTTCAGAAGCAAAAGGTCTCAGTCATCTTCCCGGCCGCTGCTCGGGCGGGTGCCTTACTGGTGAGCCAGACTCTGAAAGGGGGGTCCCAGACCGCTTTTCTTGTTTTCAGAGTAGGAAGCCTTTACAAACATAGCAGTGACGGGCATTCGTTTTCTCCTCCGGATTTAAAGAGGATGGGGGAGGGAGGAGGATGAGAAAGAGTTGAGATTTGGTAGTCGTGGGAATGTTCCTGAAGTGAACATAAGGAAAAAAAAAAAAAAAGAAAAAGAAAAAAAAGAGAAAGAAAGCAAAGCTCCGACCTATTCAGGGATGGGGTGTGCTGTTAACATGGGAACATTTAAAGCCCTGCCTAACCTGCTCTATCCCCCCCCCACCGCCCCGCGCTCCCCCCGGACGGTCCCTGGCCACCTTGTCACCCGCAGCGCCCTTACGCGAGGGGCTGCGGCGGGGCCGCCGCCGGGGACCGGAGCTGCCTCGGTGACACCGGCCAGGCTAGGCCGCTGTCAGCAGCGGCTGCAGTGTCCATAACGCGCTTCACAGGGGTTTCCTCATGCCAGAACCACATCGCGGGCTCCCGGGAGGAGACAGACAGGCAGGCAGGGAGCGCTCTGCCCCGGAGGGGCGGGTTAGCAGCCGGGCAACAGCCAGCAGAGCTGCACAGAGGCCAGCCTCCCCTTTATTTTTAGGAAGTATCGAGGAGACAGGGGTGCTGCGGAGGGAGGGGGGCATCCAGCGAGAGATTTGTGCAGTTGGTTTCATGCCAATTAGATAAACACGTCCTCAAAAAAGGCGCACTAAAGTGAAAACAGTTTTATTGTTAGCTTGAAATCCTAACGCTAATTGTTTTAGAAGTGCTCACTCAGCCATCTCCAGTGATAACACACGGATTCTTCAAAGTCACCGGGGACAGGAGGAGGCTATTTAGAGACGGGAGAATAATCAGATATTGTGGCATGGCACACAACAGAGAACTTCTCTGAGATGTGCAGACCAGGACGGTCCCGCGGGGCACCTCAGGGATCCTAGAAAGAGAATTGCCCGGACTCTCTGTATAGTTATTGTTATTATGATGATTATTTTTTTATTTTTATTTTTTTTTTTAAGAAAGAGTGGAACAGAACGCAGAGCGTTGTACTTTCTGGAGAAATGCAGAGCATCGTTTTCCTTCTTTCGTTTATTTTAACCGCTGAGCCGGTTCAGATCTAGCTATGAAATACATGAATTAGCTTAGGGGATCCAAGGGTGTTGCCCATAACAGACACAGATCCAGTCAAGCACAAAAAGAAAATAAGGGGGGTGGGGTGGGGGTGGTTGTTTTTTTGTTTGTTTGGGGTTTTTTTTAATGATTTGGTTTATACTTTT
>JANHGN010009124.1:0-19741 GCA_024605025.1 Megaceryle maxima
TATATTTAAAATATAAAAAATATATATGCCTGGTGCTGCCTTTTTTATTCACATGGCTTCCACCAAACTCAAAATGTACTGTTCAGACTCACTGCAAACTACACACTTGTACCAGGGATGTGTGTGGTCTGGAGAGTACACTCATGAAAACACTGCAAAATTGGCCCCAAAAGGATCTTGCCAACACAGCTATTTAAGCAGCAAATGTAAATTCTGCTCAAATTCAGCAGAGGATGAAAGAAAATACGAATGGTAACTAGGAAACAAAGACACTTGAATAGGAGGAGGTACAATAAGTAAAATCACAGTGTCCTTCACCCAGCTCCAAAACTTATGAATATTTTCTTGATTTGTTTATTGACAATGCACACAGTACAGAATAGTAATGTAACTCAAGTGGCACTAACAGGATAAAATTACCACAGAGAGTAGCTTAAAAATCCTTTACAATCTGAAAGAATAGTCAAAAACCCCCCACCTCATCTTCAATTTCTTTTCTACAGGTGGAGTTCTGTTGCAGATTGTTTCTGTTCCTTCTTCAAAACAGCAATAATCTGTTGTGGAAAAGCTGGTAAGGGAAGGAAGGGGGATCTTGTATTTGAGGCACTGAACTGTGTACCCTGAAACCTGAGTTCTGTCCTGAGCAAGCTTCAGGCCTATAGATACGGTAACTGAATGTCACTTGTGCACAGGATATATTATTATTCTTTCCTACTTCAAAAATATTTAATAAAAGAAGTGTGATAGACTGTGAAGGATTCATATATTACAGTGACAGACACCGTAGAATCATATTTTAATGTGCCAAAAGAGTTAGCAGCCAAAATTGGAATTATAGCAGGTTTCTCTGTTAGGAAGAGGACAGTCAGATATGACAGTCATGAAAGCCTTATTTAGGGGGAAGGAAAAAAGCAAGTAAGTCTTATTTTCTTGAAAAATAAAATCAATCAAACAAGATACAATAGCCAGTCGTGCAGGTAAGCTCCTGAGCAGGCATTGTAGGCAGTGGTTTACAGTCTTATTCCCAAAGAAGTACATTTCTCCCGTTAGGCACAATGAGACACAGATGCTAAATCGATCAATTTCCCCTACATTTGACCCTCATTTTTTCATTAGAATTGATTATTTGACAATGGCATCTAGTCCTTCCAGTTGCAGACTGGAACACAAGTTCTATGAGAGCTACAAAAAAACTACACCAAGAAGGGTCTGCAATTAAAACTAACTAAAAAGTATCAATAGGGAGTTTAATTCTCTGAAATAATGTTCTGCAGAAACAAGGTGTCAACAATACTCCACACAAAGGTGTTTCAATTTATAGTAAAATTAATTCATTTACAAATAAATTTATTACAAAAATAATGATTTTTTATATATATCATTCTAGTTTTACACTATTCTGTAATATACCGGTTACATCATAATAAAAACAAATGAATGTCTATCGTAACAAATTTTTTTAAGTAGATATATTCTATGGGAGTTTTGACATTTTTTCTACTGATTCATGTTGTGTGGGTTTTTTTCAGAAATACTAATTTCCACAGTAACTGAGTGCTAGGTTCTGTGAAATTCAACTTACACTTCAAGTTATGATTGCACAGGAGAATCACAAAGAAGTCTGTAAAAGACAAGCATTGATTTGTGTTTGACAGGACAAATTAATTCTGTTCTAGAGGAATAAGGAAACCATTACATAAGGCTTGAGAAGGCTGTTGCCTTACAAACGATCACACATTTTCCTCTCCATCAGCATCCTAATTCCCTGAAGATAACTTAATTTTGTCACTAACACACTGGAGATGCACAATTGAAATCTGCCTCTGAGATTTATGTGTTACTTCCAGTTGTTTTTACTGGGGTTTTTTTCATGCTAATTAATTGTTAGATGAATAACGATCTGGATGAACTGCTATCTCTGAAATCACCAGCAGCAATGTGCCATAAACACTGAGCACACAGGCTGGGCTAAGATCCTGTATGAATCCACCTCCATTCATCCTCTACTATTCTGCTTTGCAGATGCCTACTGAGGCAAATGAATTCCCTTGTAGAAATGAATGGTCTGTTCTGTACCCAATAGAATAGGAGGGAATGCATTTAAAAACAGAAAATTGATTTGTATGAGCTGCTTGAGAAGTTTTATTGTTATCCAGTCATGCCTGGACAACACTGAATGGGTGGATAAATACGTAAACTGAAACTATACAGGGTCATCACAAATGCACATATTTTTTAAATGTATATTCACTTGCCTGAGCACCTCAACAGCATTTGAATACGCCTCTAGAACAAGCACAAGTACTTATTTTTTCTTTCCATGACCACAGAACAACATCACAAAATTCAAACGCACAGGGCACAGGCCCTCAGGGATTCTGCTGCATCATATTGATCTCATGGGGCTCTCCTTTATGCAGTTTCACAGCTCCTGCAACACCTGCTGTCCTCCCTCTGGGCTCTGCTGAATGGGCCAAACTTGTTTAGTTTTCCATCTCTGGAGAAAGGAGCAAACTGAGACACTGCTCACAGTTGGCACCACAACTCATACTCTAAATAGTATTTCCTCTTTCTGTTAGATACTAAGATAACTTAAAATACTATAAGAGGACAAACAAGAGGCAGCAGAATGCCAGTCCTGATGAAGGAATTATCTGTATTTCAAAGATTTCAGGAAGCTGAATAGCAGAAGGTCTCTAACTTTTTCTGTTACAAGCTTCCTCGTTTTGTACTGTCTGCATTCACAGAAAAATATCTGAGCTGCACATCTGTATGAATTTTGTAGCTGAAACAAAAGGCACAAATCACAGTTACCTGACAGAAGCCAGTGGGGGAAAAAAGCTCAATTCATTCCATGTGAATTCTAAAATACTGAATTTGAAATTATTATGAAAAGTTGACACTTTCTAATGTCTCTTCACCTAGTTGTATCAAAATTTGCTAAGAACTGTTTTTGTCAAAGCAAGCAAAAATCCCACAGTTGACTTATTTTCTCAGGTATACTTTCAAATTCAGTAATTTTCATAGTCCTTCAAGACTTTCAGACACTGTAACTACCCACTCAAGAGGTTAGAGGAAAAAAACACTGATTCCAGTTAAAAGTCTGACACAACTCAACTGAATCAACAAAAACATTTCAACTGAATTTTTTTAATCTTTCTTTTGTCTGTATGCTTTCATTATGCAGGGCACTTCTACAGCAAATTCAAATTGTACTTTTCAAAGATTTTACCCTTCATTTTTTGTTGTCTCAAACACCCTGTTGCATGCTTCTCTCACCCTCACAAGCCAAAAGTTAAACTCCCTAGTGAATTTTTTGAGATTACTTTTTCCCTTTTTTCCTTTTTTTCTCTAACTCTTTACTTTTTTTCTGTAGAGCAGTTGACATTTCCTCTAGCAGAAGAAAAAAACAAAATTGCTTTCCCAGGTTCTGGTTTTCTTGCTATAAATTTCAGAAAAACATTTTAGTAAAACATAGAAGGAACTAACTGGCTGTGAGATCTTACATTGAAATCACTACCTACTGTAAAACCAAGTAATCTATAGAAATTCTCCTCTTTTATATATTAGATGAACACAGTGCTTTTTCAACCTAAGAAATAAAAACCAGTTCAGAAAATAATTGAATCTATTATAAAGCAAAGCAAATATCAGGGGAGCTGTTACACCTTCTTCAGGGATGGGGCTCCTGATATTCTCATAAGTTGCAGAGACCTTTGGTGCCTTAGGGGCTTGTGGACAGAGACTCTACTGCAACTCATCAAAGCTCTTCTCAAAGCATCAGAAAAATTTTCAAAGAATTATGACAAATACCATTTTCTCATCAAACACTGAAGGGGATATGCAACACAAGTTGGAAAATTACACATTTTTTACAAAGAATATCAAGATGTACAGTACTATGTGATGGTACTATCTTCATGAATCTTACTGAAAAGAACTTGCTCACCCTTAACAAATTCAATAAGCCAAGAGTTTTCTTATTCAAAGCTGCTACTGTAATGAGTCCTGTGGGTCACAATATAGTTCTTCAAAAACTGCTAATAAATCCACTAATCCCGTGAGAAGCTATCACTAACTTAATTCTTTCAAAATAAATTAAAACATAAAACATAACCAGAGATGATGTTTCTCCCCAAATAATACTGTGCTTCAAGGTTTCAGTTTTCATTGTGTTTTTGTTTTTTGGTTTTTTTTAATTATTCAACTACTACTTTTATATATATACATAGCACTCATTATATAATAAGGTTGGTACATAGTGGAAAAAAATGTTTCAAATAGGCAAATGGAACACTTCATTTTAAAAATGTCAAACTAAAACATTGTGACTTGGTTAAGTTTCTCCTACAATTAATATGGCGAAACCCAACAACTTCTGAACAAGACTGTCGATTTGTTTCTGTCACTTTTTCAACAACAACAAAAAATCTATTCCCTTCTTGAGAAATCTCACTGTCAAAGGAGACTCGTCAAATTGGCTCCTTTGGCAAATCTCAGAATCTCTGATAGCTCACTGGACTTGTGTCTATTACAACTGCTACCATGGGATTGCTTTTTTCCCCTCCTCTCAGTTTTTTTTTGCATTGCAGTCAGGACTTAAATCATTATGCAACACTCTTGTCAGCTTGTCACATGGGTGTACAAAGGGCAGTTCTGCTTGACAAGTGTGTTACAGGTGTTCAAAATTTAATAAACAAGACAACAAAATGGGAACCAATAGAATACTAATAATTTCATGGAAGCTAATAATGATAATGAGCATTTGCAACTAAAAATTGAAACACTGCTAACATTCTCAGAAACACACCCAAAAGAAAAGATGTTTGCTGTGAAGCGAGACGTAGTTATCTGCATTATATAACATTAATGAGGTTCCCTGCTGTTTGTGAATTAACTTCAAGTACTCATGCTGTAATATTTGTTTATAAAAAGTGTAATGTTACCGTATTCCAATTTCCTTTTATGGGGATTTTAATATTTCCCTTGTTAAAAAATTTAGCTTGATTAAAAAAAAAAAAACAAACAAACAAACAAAAAAAAACCAACCAAAAAGTCCCTGACAGCTGTATCAGGATCTTATCTAAACCTGCTGCCAGCATCCAATTTCATCATTTGAAATTAATCTGTGTTACATAACCATCAACATCAAATTGTAATGTTATATATTGTTATCCCCCAAAACCCCAATGATTGACTGTGGTAGTATAAAGCCCCAGCTAGATTAGATGACTGAAAGGAGGACCAAAAGGTTTAATTGAGATACAGTTAGAAACTGTATGACGGAAGCAGAAGTAAGGGTTTGCCACAACATAGCAAGAAACCTTACATTTAGAAAGTAGTTTTTTTAAAGTGCAGTAGAACACACTAAAATCCTTCAAACTCTGCTATATGGAAGATTTTATAGCTGAAGAAAGCACACTCCAAAGCAGTGCCCTGGTAAGCACCAGACAGCTCTTTCACTTAATACTAGACAAATAATCCTTGAGGTCAACCTTTTCAAAAGGCTCACACAATTAGGCTTCTTAGAGCTTAGACTGGATTGCAATATGTGTCCTGACATCAGGAGATTTCAGAAGAGTTACCTGTTTGTGTTGTGAGTACAAACATTTTGGGTGAGCATGGAGCACGGAAGATGAGAAGAAGGAAAGGTAAACAAATGTGCAAAACCTCCAGCGCACTCCTATCACTCTCCATATGTCACAGCTCTGGAGCCACTTCCCTGCCACTTCCTCCACATCGGGGCTGAGTGTGGTTAGACTCGCGTATCTGAATGCTCTAGGTGTTTGTAGCCCAAAAGCCAGAGCTAGGTAGATAGTCTTCCCTTGATCAGGTACATTAAGAATGCGGCCAGCAGGTCAAGGGAGGTTCAGCTCCGCCTCTACTCTGCCCTAGTGAGGCCACATACAGAGCACTGTGTCCAGTTCTGGGGTCCGCAGTTCAAGAGAAAGTAACTACTGGAGAGAGTCCGGTGGAGGCGACACAGATGCTGAGGGGACTGGAGCATCTCTGCTGAGGAAAGGTTGACAGAAGACTGAGAGGGGATCAGATCAATGCTGGTCAAGAGGATGGGGCTTCTGATGACTCTTGTCAGTGATGCCCAGCAACAGGATAAGGGGAAAGGGGCACAAACTGAAACACGGGAGGTTCCATCTGAACAGGTGGAGAAACAGGATATTTCGCTTATAAATGCACATATGAATGAATATTCATTAATTGTAAACCATTCAAACTTGCTGGACAAGTGATTTCATGAAAAAACTCATCTACTGATCTGAGGATTTTGATTTAGCAATCTCATACATATTCTGTACGTAGATGTTTCTTAATCAACTAATCAAAACACTTGACTAATTGAATCTTGATTGCTTTCTGCAATAGGGTGAAAGTCAGTGCTCCCAGACCTGGTTGGTGTTACTCCAAGAATTGATTACAGCTAGTTTTTATAGACGACTTATTCTTTAACACTGCATTATCTCTAACAAAAATGCATTCCTTTTGACTTACAACCTAAGTTAGAGAAGAAGCTGACTGGCTATCAGATTTCTCTCTGGTTGACTTAGCAATGTTTGACAAACTTCACCCACATCTATCTACGGTTAAAACTCACCAGATAGATGACTGGGCTCTAGCTGGAATGTTTTGCTGAATGCCTTGATGGATCACCGGATGAAATAAAAGCTTTGGGACCTGATAATGCAATCCATTTTCAGGAAAAACTGCTACTGATGTCAGGCTAAGCTAATATTCCTGCTTAAGGAGTATTCGAAACCAAGAGAAAAAATCAGGCCCTGTTCT
Source organism: Megaceryle maxima (assembly GCA_024605025.1). NCBI lineage: Eukaryota > Metazoa > Chordata > Aves > Coraciiformes > Cerylidae > Megaceryle > Megaceryle maxima. The sequence continues at coordinate 6,799 of JANHGN010009124.1, forward strand.
GTGTCATCTCTTGCAACAAGAGGGATTTTCTTAACTCTAGGATTTTTCTTGTTTGCTTTCCCAAAAACTGCTTTGAATTTGGTTTTTTGTATTATTATAGCAGAAATATTTTTTAAACAGTGCTTGAAAAGTAAAGGACCACTCTTTTTTTTCCATTTTAACATGTAAGATATCAGAAAATATTTAAATTAACATTAATGTTTTTAATTAAGCTTTTATGCCAACAGTGAAATTCAACGCAATACTCCAATTGCAACACATACATTAAATAAATAAATAAATAAATCATACAGTTCCAAGGAGTTGTCTTAAGTTCTTCCTAAATTATTTAATCAAAGTGACAGGCTGGGGGAAGAACACTGAAGAAAAATATCTGAAGATGCCTAAAGATACGGACTAATGATAAGTTTAAAAATTCAAATGAAGTAACTTAAATATTCTGTGGATAATGCTGAAAGTCAGTGGTGAAACAGGAGGCTGTTACCTGTTGCTGTTCTCCTAGAACTATTGCTGTCAGATTCTAGAACGGAATTAAAGACTACTGTCACCTGACAGCAAATGAACTTCCTTATGGAACTTGCTTTTATTGTTTTGGCTAAATTTAAGATCCATAAAGATGATGAACTATTCTCACAGCCCTGGAAACTGAGGTTACTTGTGGATCCAGACAACTGAACTTACACATTCAAAGCAAAGAAACTTAATGCTTCTTGACATTACGACCACTCAACCTCCCTAATTTAAAGAACAATATGATACCTAGATCCATTTAAACACAAGTCTGGAGACTTCCAAAGTCATAAGCAAAGAATTAAATTTTTCTAATGGAAATATATTCATCCACTGAAAACAGTATGTTGATATTCTTTGGCATAGGGCTTACATTTTCAGAAGGGGCATACGTGAAAAAACTAACAACCATTGCACCAGAAGGTTTATATCTCCTTCAGTCAAACACCAAAGTCTTGGGAGAAGAATGATTCCCCAAGAGGAATCTAGACAATCATTTTAATATAAGTGCTGACTTACGAAGTTTTAGAATCAAAACAAAACATAAAAGAAATGTATTATAAAAGCAGTGCATTTGGCTATTACATCTACCTATGCAGATGCAATCATTTTGGGATAACAACAAATGTACTAAACAGAGAAATTTAGAGTTCACAAGAGATCAGCCTGAAGGAAAAAGGAAAAATATTAATTCCTTCAATAAGATGCTTACAATCTGGAGAAAATATTCTTCTAAAGAAGGCCTTTATGCTGTGAGGCTCTGGTCACATCCTCCTATCTGTGGCTAAACCTGAAGACCTGGCAGCATAATTTGCTGCCACCCTGGGATTGTAGTTTTACTACTATATAAAATTTCAAGGACAACTTCTTTATTTTCCCTTCACTTTCACTGTAAGAGCCAGAACTCCTTCTCGTTCTCTGTTATTCCAGTGTAAATTGAAAGCAAAGCCTTGAAACTCTGTAGCATTACTGTGGATTTACAGTTTTATAACTGAGAGCAGAAAAGTGCCCCTAAATATTCTAGGTTATTGTGGAATGGTTTTATAGGAGACAAAGATATTACCTTCAGTATAAGATAGGGAAATTAATCAAAAAGGATTAAAGTCAGAAAAATCTGACACTTCCAATCACTTAAACAGCACAAAAATGAAATCAACTTGTGTTACCATAGCTATATTACACTAATTCTTTTTTTTTTCTTTTTTTTTTTTTTCCAGGGGAAGAAGGTGTAAAGTAATTGAAGAAGTCACTAGACCCCAAGAGTATATAGCTGCATAAGAAAAATAATCCACTGAGAATTTTTCCAAAGCTTTTTAGAACAAACCTTACTGATAGACAAAAATTGTTCCTTTGCAACACACGGATGTCTGCTTTCTGTATGGGCCGTTTTCAGTAAGTGTAAGGATATTGTGGTGAGCATGGGCTTGTTCCTCAGTCTATCTGCAAAGATGGTCAACAGTAACATCAACAGCTTTGGGTAGTCATGGGAGGATGTAGCATTGAGAATATTGTGGGATCTCATCTATACCACAAAGAGCAGAGGAGGAGAACAGCCTGAGCTGAATACAGTGAGTTACCCAGAAACCATCATTGCTGCTAGTTGGAGAAGTTAATGAAACACCATAAAGACTCCAACTTCTCTCCTGCTTCCAGCAAACCTACAGCAGCTACCCAAGCCCTAAGCAAATCAGTGCCACAACAGAAGCAAAGGCCAAACACTGAGATTAAAGCAAATTTCCCAAATTTTTCAAACCCATTTTTATCATGCCAGCAAAAGCCAAGAACACAGTCTATCAGAAACTAGCCATGTGTTTCACAATGATTTATGTAACATTCACACCAACCAACAGTTGAACTTCAGTATTTATGGGTTTTAGGTTTGGAGGGGAGAAAAAAAAGAAAGACTGAAAGAACCTGTTTTTTAAAAAGAGAGCAAGAACACAAATATTATTTTAAAATCACAGTGTATGTGTTGCCAGGTCAATGGACTTTCTCACTCACAGAAATGGCCCCAAAAATTGTTCTACTGACATTTGAACCCTAGCAAAGTATGACAGAACAGTCATTATTATCAGAGCATATTAAAAAAGGAAAACATACTTCAGCAATACTTTTTTTTTTTTTAAATCAGATTTATGTTCTCAGTTTAGTCCCACGTTTCATTTTTTTTAAGCCTGTAATACCAAAAACCTCAAAGGTTTTGGGAAAAAAAAAGTCTAAGCCATGTAAGCTGAGATACAGTACTGCGAAATGTAGGGAAACATCTTCTCTTTTGGATTTACTGAAACTGATAGAAGCATTCAAAATTTACTTAATAGAAGTAGCAAATAAAAACCACTACCACAAGCAGGGGATATAGAACCATTTTCATAACAATTTGTGTGTTCAGCCAGATATCAAGATACTCTTTATTTCCTACCTGGTGAAAAAGATCACAAAATGCTGGGTTTGACTGAACTTGACTAAATGTATATAACTTTATACAGAATATTTTTAATGTTGAAGTCAGTTACAGGAGATGCAAAAAATAAGTATTATGAGAGATCAGCAGAATCATGGAAGTGACAAAATATAAATAGAACTTGAATGTACATTAATTGGTGCATTTGTCAGTTTGGCTTTGGTACTAGAGAACAGCAAAATTGTAATACCACCAATTTTCAACTGTCTTTGATTTTTCAGACCAATAAGAAAATTCAGTTGAGAAGAAAAGCAAACTTAACTCTTTTAGCAGCAGGTTTACTACCTGTGGTTCCCTTTTCCAGGTTCCTTTAAAGCAGCCCATTGAGTCCTGAGAGGGTTTGTGGACTATCTAGCTGAAAGCCACTGTATTACAGAAACATATCCTGCAGGTAGATCAGGATTGAAAAAAACACCAACCATATTCTAATAGGACTAAAAATACAAAACCACTAATTGCAGAATGCAAAACTAAATGTTATACCCTTGATTTAGTGCCTACATATTACAATTTCTGATTTCTCGCTACTGAAATGTTTGACTTTAATCTGTTCCTCCCTGTAATTTGCCTGCAAAATTTCCATGGGAAAATTGATTTGATACATATTTTTCATTTTAGAACTTGTATCCGTAGTATCATCAGACTAAACTTATTACAGCAACAGAATTCTCATAGTTAATTTTTTTCCCCTTCATGATGTATTTAGGGAAGAAACTAGTTTATACAGATACACAGTAGGGTAAGGAGAAAAGTTTCCTTTTCCTTTTTCCGCTAGAGTGGAACAAGATACAAACTGGTTAACTACAAATATTTTTACACATTAATTTTTATTAGTAGTCCCTATAATACCAGCAACAAATAAGCCAAGGATCTGTCAGAACTGTTAAGATTCTTTGAAGACAGATATTTTGATGGTGCTCACCTACAAAAAGACACACAATTAATTCTGTCCTCTTTCTAGTCTATGCCCAAGAAACCCTTTCCTGCAGTTTGCATTCCCCATATTCCTATGCATTACCTGCTGCATAAGGACACTGGCATATTATATAACACGTTACTGGGAAGCTCTCTATCACAAAACACCTCTGTCATTTTACGTGAAAATGCAATATTAAGCATGAATATCATAATGAGGTTACTTATTCAGCATTTTATTATACTGCCTTAAAATCTCACTGCCATAAACCAGGTAAAAAAGTATAGATGATAATAAATGTCCTTATATGATTATCACTCTTATTTTAGACTGAAGTATTTTTCTACTGGGTGTTTTGGGGTCCTCCTTTCAAGCTTCCACATTATACAAAGCCTTGTGAATAACCTACAGGCAAATGCAATAACCTGGAAAAAAACACTCCTTACAATGATAAAACAGTGTGTTACAGTTGGCACTTTGGCTGGTGGTATTTGCAGAGTCTGGTACCTTTGCATGGATTCCTTGTTCATTCTACTAATTAAATCTCACTAGAGTGCCTGCTTCAGTAGATAGCCAGCTGGTCAAGGGAGGTGATTCTACCCCTCTACTCTGCTCTGGTGAAACCCTACCCGGAGTACTATGTTCAGCTCTGGGATCCCCAATGGAAGAAGGACATGGACCTGTTGGAGTAGGTCTAGAAGAGGCCATGAAGATGAGGGGTTGCAGAACTTCTATGAAGAAAGGCTGAAGGTGGTGGGGTTGCTCATGACAGTGGCAGATCTTGACAGAATTTCTAGGTTGTAGTTCAGGGGTGATAGTGACCGTGCTGACTGTACTAGTTTGCAATTTTTGTGTGCTGCTTCTCCTTTCTGCCTATTGCCTCCTTGACTGCTGCTGCTTGCATGGATGCTGAAAGCAGAGATATCCCCCTAAATGTCTATATTGACAAGAGGCACTGTCACTAGATAGCACTAGAATGCATCTATGGAATTTTGATGCATTTGGTCACGGCATGTCAAGAGATTTTTTTTGTTCCTTACAGCTTCTTCCAATCAAGTCTAAATTCTCATTCACCTGGCCACTATATGCTTAAACTCTCAGTAAGAGAATTTGGAATCCACTATCTTTCCACATCTACGCAATATTACATCATCAGTTCTACCCTGATCCTTGCATCCTATTAGTATTTTTTTCTTGGGTCATTGACTTTTGTCCACCTGCTAGACTGATCCCAAATGACATTCTCCAGCACCTGTATATGTTGGCTGATGTCCAGTATGTGGTTAACTAAATTGCTAACATGCATTTTCCCTTTACTTTTCCCATCTGTAAGCTTGATTTCTTTTGCTGCCAGTAGAGCAAGAGTCCCTACATTTGTTGTATTCCATTCCATTTTCATGTTATTTTATCTATTAGTAAATAAGACAATAGAACAGGTATTCTATTGTCTGTTATCTAGTAACTTTGTTTCTATTTTTACATCAGTTTTGTTTCAATTCTTCGGTTTTCACAGATTCTGTAACTTAATTATCTCCATCTGTTCCTTTTATTGTCTGTGTTCAGTATGAGCCTGCTCACTAGATTTTATTTTTTTTTTTCCCTAATGTCTAGAGATACTGATAGACTTAGGATAGATTCTCTGAATGATCATTTGCTCTCCTTCTTTGTTCTTATTACTAAACTACCAGAAATTAACTCTTCTTTTAAGATTTGATAACTGCATGAGCCAATCATTTGGTACAGCTGAGCTAAATAGTCCTTTGGTGTTTATTCAGGTCCTTGATTGCACAGGTTGAGTATCTTTCTTGTGACATTTCTGTGTTTGCAAATATTCCTGGAGAGCTCCTAGAGCTTTGTGTGGATCCTTTTGTTTGCTGCTAACTAATTGCTGGTGGTCTGTGCAGTAGTACTTCTGCTCATGTTCTGTTTGCCTTTTCATACAGCACCCACTGTGATTTGAAGAATATTCAACAGTAAACACATTGGATTTAATGTCCATCTGCTCAAAGACTGGAGTTTGGTATTTTTCCATTAATACTGTTTGATCTTTCTGGTTTGTTTGCCTATACATACCTGTAGGAGTAGCCTCATTTTTTTTTATTTATTTATTTTTCCCAAATATTCTCTGCTCAGCATGAGAAGAAAGGAGGATCAAAACCATGCAATGTTTAGTCTTTGTCTTTTCCTCCCATAGAGAATTTTCTTCTCAAGTTTAGCAGGCACGTTCTCATACTCCCTATGAATTACTGCCTAACGTAATTCTCCCTGTTGAAAGTAGTAAATTGCAGCTAGAGGAATCCCTTTTCCATCCTCCAACACATTTTCTGTGGCCCACAGAACCCAGATATTACGCTGTGTTTTTAACCACCATCTGCTGGTTCTTTTATCTGCTAATTAACTATTTACTCCTTGTGGCTCTCCTGCAATGCTTTGAGGGAATGTTTCTCTGAACATGGGGTTTGCAATTATTGATGGAATATAAACCATAGCCAAAAGAGTCCATACACTTCATCTGTCACTGTCATGAAAGCAGCCAATTACAAATGATCTGGCAAAGCAACTTTAATCTAACTTCTTTTTACTTTGCTTGTCATTGATTTGTTAGACTAAAACCACACAGTTATAGAAAAGAGTTAGCTCACTTCCAAAGTAAAACCAGGAAAGAGAAATAGCCAAAAAAACCTTCCCCCCCAAAAAAGAAAAAAAATCTGTGGAAGCTACTAATGCATATTTATACCTTCATCTCTAAAAATGTTGCAGCCTAAGATGAGACTGACTGTCAGATTTCACTGGATTTGCCGATTGCTCATCTCTCTGTATATAACAAAGGAAAATCTTGACTTTGGCACATAAAGTCTGTCAGGCAAGTCGATTACATTAACTGGAAAACAATACTAGAAATACAGAAATTATTACAAAGGCATATGGAACCTTCCAGAGAGAATCAAAGCAACCCATTCCAGCCCAAAATTCAGAAATACTCCAGATGGGCTAAAAACATTATTTGTACTGGATTCAGATTGGATTTCTTACACTTTGTAACAAGCACTACCAGGTGTAACTACCTCCATGCTCAACTACATCTAAGGGCTGGTTGTTACATTCTGGCCACAAATGTTTCACATTGTCCCCAATCTTTTGTCTTTCCCCCTTGAAATTCTGTGCAATTTTCTTCAAATGAATTTATAAATTGAAGATTGAATTTTGGAGTGACAATGACAGACCTGACAAAATAAAGGAGTCAAACCTGGCTACTCATTGTAATTATTTTAATAACTCTGGACTATGGGAACCTTTTTAGAAGTATGACTGCTCTTTTCCAAAATTCATCTTGAGGACCCTGGAAGTCAGGAGTCAGAGTTTTAAAGGTATATGTATGTATAAGAATCATCATAATAACCTACTTGAAACCATATTTAAAACAGAGTTGCTTCCCAGAGCAATTCCGGAGATGATATCACTAGAGATGATATCTTCTAGATGTGATACATCTAGAGATGACATCTGTCTTTAGGAGCCTAAGTACCATTGCTTTCAAAATTATCAAGTGGCAGATGATACCTGAAAACTGGACACAGCATCCCAAGTCACTCCTTTAACAAACATTTATGGGCAAATCTTTCAGCTTGGGTCATGCATTGACTGGAATGTAATTCCCACTACATGCTCTCAATTCCCAGGGCAGTCACTAGACACAAGCTCAAAAGAGCTGAGTCTGATGCAAGGTTTTCTACTGCTTTACATTACCAAATCCTTAAAAATTAAAGATAAGCAACAAACATGCCTACAGGAAAAATTTTCATCATCTAAACAACTTGTCCAACAAGCTGCTTACATAAAATATGGTGGGGTTTTTTAATAGGAACAAGGGTAGTAATGTTTTGAGCTGGAAAATCACTCATTCCAAATGATGTGCACAGTGGTGGGTATGAAGATTTTTTGCAATACAAATCTGCAAAGTGTGTTTCATGAATATTAATAAGAATCTGTAAGAGAAGATTCAGTGATGCATGGTGTTGGAATGGAAGATGTCTCCCAAATATCACTAATAGATGCAAGGGGGGATTGGGGTTGATACCACTGGTCCAGATCGTTACACAGGTGTACAAGTAGTTACAAAGCTACATTTTAAAATATGTCTCCTTTCCAATGGCAAGCTCTTGAGTGTAAAGACAGCATTATCTGAATAGAGTAGCTACATGATTCTAATCACGTGATCTCTGAACGAATGCTGCCCTTAGCCAAAGAACAACAATAAACAAATTTTGTGTATTATAAAAGCTGGGTATGAACCAGTAAGGACTCCTTCTCTGAAAGCATGTGAAATTATTAGCACTTTTGGATAGTCAGAGTAAAGCAGGTATAAAACCACTGCTGGTAACAAAGCCAAATCTCCCATATCCATTTAGCACAGACACGGAGAACAACCATTCCCCAGGCAGTGGAAATAAGGCCCATTGTTTGTTAGTTTATCTCCACCACAATGATAGAAAGAGTCATCCAGAAATAGTAAAATCTCCATCATCCTAAGTCAAGCTTGATTTAGGAGGTTCTAGTTCCAGTAAGTATAGCTGTAACATTGACTGGATCTGTCACATAGGTCACACTACTGTAGAGCTTGAGCTCCTCAAGATTATTCTCAAATCCCTCTCTGATTTACCCTCAAGACAATACTGCCTCAAGTTGCGCCAGGGGACATTTAAGATGGATATTAGGAAAAAATTCTTAAAAGAAAGGGTTCTAAAGCACCTGTAAAGCACCCATTCTGCCCAGGGCAATGGCAAAGTCCCCATCCCTGGAGGGATTTAAAAGCCATTCAGATGTCCTGCTGGGAGACATGGTAGTGGTGATCTGATCGTGCTGCGTTAACAGTTGGACTCAATGATCTTAAAGGTCTCTTCCAACCAAAATCATTCTATGATTCTACTTTAAAATGCAGACATATGCTGAGGGATATAAAAACAAAGCTCTTACCTCAGGTAACAGCAATTTATGTAGTGGTCTTAAACCAGGCTGTGATGTCTGTTGACACTGTAGACTACTGGCTGACAGTGAAGGTCACAACAGTTAAAGTAATTTCTCTTCAACTCATCCAAGTGTCCCCAAGACATTTTAAATTCACTAACTGCAACTCCATACAACTGAATAAATCAATTTTCAGTTTTGCATCTTTTCCTGTAATGACATTTTATATCTTTGACCATTCATGACTTTACAGCTCATTAACAATTATTTTAATGTTGCTCAAGCTTCCACATCTTTTTCTCATAGCCAAAACCCAACCACTAGAATAGAGTTTTGCTCCATGAAACAGTTTTGGACTGATAGCAGCCAAAATGCAGATGCCAGAAAACTCATAAACTCCTTTTTTCCAAAGTTATTATCACGGCTTCACAATTTTACTGCCTCCCTGATGAAACATTCGGTGTGCGCTTTTTAATCCTTCATGCACCTGAACAAACAGTTCCGGAAACACAGAAGATTAATAAAATGCTGAACAGATTCAAATGGCTTCTTTCTTACTCCTATTCTGATAACTTGCTTACACAGTCATCTTAGGTCATTTCTTATTTATTTATAAACAATTTGAAGGCATCCAAATGCTCCTTTTCCCTCTCAACATTGATTGTATTTATGCTTTCTCCATTTTCATTAATTTAATCAAATCTGAGGAGACCCAAATGATCAGGAGCTCGATTAACTTTGTCACTTAAGCAATGGTTTTATGGTAGGTCTGGAGCAGATCTTCCATCATGCAGAACATATTAGGAGCATTACAGCTTTCAATAAAAGGCTTCTGCCAGAGCTCAAATAGAAATAAAACTTTTTGAAATCAAGGGCCCCATTGTATCACTCATATCACTGGCTGCTCTCCAGGCCAACCATTACCTATAAATAATAAAAAAAATCTTTTCACTGTATTTTACAGTTTTAATGAAGAGAGATGTTAATGTCTATAGAATAAGCAACAAAGAAAGCAAAACTCTTATTTCAGTGGAAAGGTTTGGACTTTTGAAGAATTGTAAAATAATTATGTGCCCGTCTTGCAGCAAGTTTCAGTGGAACATCAGAGAACATGATTTAACAGGAGAAAAACAAGAAAAAAATTCCAGACTAAATCAGAGGCAACAAATCACTTTCCTGCTTTATGAGTATAATCCATCTGTTATTGCCACAGTAAATTGGGGCCTGTTTTCTTTCCAGACTTCAACACTATGCTTATCAGGTCTTCAAACGACAAATTAATAGCTCCACATTCTGCAAATCAGGGAATTTTTTTTACATCTTCAGAAGCAGGTAACTTTGAATAAAGAGGGAACTTTTATATTCAAGGCAACTATAGAGACATAGTTAACCCTGTTACTGATGCTCTTCAATCATTTAAATGGACTGCAACTGAATTTGAAGAGATCATCACATCAGCTACCAACCACCAATTTGTATCCTAGCTCATCCCCTACCTGAAGACTCCTGAAATAAAGTAGCAAGGAAGTTTATTCCATCAGTTTTTTCTACCTTAGTGGAAAGCTACACGTAAACCTCACGTGAACTTCGCAAGAACCGCTTGTTCTGACACTACATCCTACAGAATCACTGTCAGAAGGAGCTGCTGTCCACTCCACTGGCCCAGCCATGGGACAGGTTACACACTGCAAAGGGATGAAATGAAGTGGGATGAGAAGGAATTAGAAAGGCTTAAGCTGCTGCAGATCCAAGGTCTGAGTTACACACTGAGTTTTTTCAACCTGACTTAGAATGAAACAAGTGAAGACACAAGTGAGCTGCAACAAACCAAAAGATGGCTTTTTGCTGTTATCATGCCCAGAACAAAACAGTGATACTGATAAGTTAGATATTCATTAATCTAATGAGAAAACACACAACTTTAAATGTTAAGCAACTGAGAGAAGATATGTTAATTTTTTTTGTAACTTGAATGTGCCAAAACATTACTTTTATGATCACACACACATAGGATGTGAACCCAAGACCACTAAAACCAATGGAAATTTCTTCTATTTCCATGCTTTTCTGATTAGACTCACAGCAGTTCATTTAACACAAGATATGAAACCATTTACAAGGTTAATTTATCTCAATTTTTTTCCAAAGGGTACATGCTGTGCAGTATATAATGCTATAAAACAGAATGTGTTCGTAATAGCCAGGCCAATTTATAACAGATTCTTAGAATCTTCTTGCAGAGGTAATATCAATTCCAGTGATATTCTTCATATACAAAATGCTGGATATTTCAGCTACTAGTAATGCTTCTAAAATTGAAACGAACTTTTAAAGTGCATCTACTGTAACATTTATCTTCTGTTATCAATATAGGATTCTGTGAACTATTTTGCTAGATAGGGCTAATAACAGCCAGCTGAACTAGAAGTGAATTTGCAGCATATAGGTGATAGAATGTACCTTCCTGCATACACTTTATCTGATTTCAGGTCAATCAGTTGCTTTTGATGGGGAAAAAAAACCACAGGTTATTCTGTAAAGCTTCCCAAAATAAAATATTTAGTATTGTCCACAGGCTGAGGAGTGATAACAAAATAAATGCAAGCTAGAATTAAAACTGCTCAAAAAGAATGAAACCCAGCAACGCTGAGGATTCCTCACGACAACCGTATCAGTTGCTGCACACATTTTTGTTCAATTATACCGCCTTTACTTCAGAGTTAATAAAATTCTACTACATAATGCTTCTATACAGAGATTGATGGACATGTTTCATGCTAATTTGTTCTTGAGTTAGTAAGCCTTTATTTGCCATATCAAGGCAAAAATGACGGCAGGCAGCCTAGCAGAAATGCCAGCGCGTACTTTAAAATGTCATTAAGTTGCAGACCAAATTAAACTATTGACCAAATTAAACTGTTTACCACACATACCATCTATGTCTTGCTATTGTTAAAGGCTGGGTATCACATGGGTATCAAAGTGCATTTCATATATCTGACACTCACAGCAGAGACCATACGATAATGATAATGTGCCTGTGTGAGGAGCACCAACGTGTTTTCCCCATGCACTGAACTAGCAAAAAGAAAACAGGAAAATGCAAAGAGAAGCATCAAATACTACTGTAAATATGATTAAATTCAGGATATTTGCATTTGATTTTATGTATCATACAATTCTTATTTGGAAGTCTGCTGACATGGAGAAGCTCTAAAGCTGGAAGGAATGGCCACAAAGACCATTCTGGTCCCTGCTGGTACAGAAGCTGCAGGATCCAGTGGTGCAACTGCCTACCCCAGTCAAACCACAGGCTGGTACTGACTCCAATGATCACATATAGCTCCAGCCTCAGCAGTTCTTCCACAGGCAGCACGGACACAGGGGCAGTGCACAAAGGACACACTCTCAGATTTCTTTTTATGTACCAAGATATGTGACTGGCATTTCTTGTTCTATGTCTGGTGCAGCGATCAGGCTCCTCAAATAGTTCATTTTCCTTACAGGAAATCCCCCTCCTATTGTTAAGGAGTTTTCAACAGCTGTTTCTGATTGGGATAAAAAACCCCAACCTTATAAAACCACCTTGACTTCATGTTGTCACTTTGCCAGTACTTAGGAACTAGTTCTTTGCTCCTAATGTACTTGATTTAGGTTCAGGCACTATCAGCAGGAGAGATACTCAGTTCCCAACAGTGAGAACCAGGCTCCTGGGGTTTGACCAGTTTGATAACTGCCTTGCCAAACCGAACAAACATTACCCTGGATAAGCATCCTGTTCCCATGAAGCTGGTACATCTTCTCCTTTCCTATGGACTGCAGGGCAGGCTCAGAGCATCCAGAGGCTCAATCCTTAGACACCAACCCCTGAACACTGACAAGCCAATCAACCCAGCCAGCATAAAATATGCTAAAATGAGCACAGGGTTCCAAGGAGGTTTTTTTTCTGTGTCCAGGACTATATAATGTTTCTGGCACTAGTCAATTTTTTCATTGATGACATAAATGATGGAAGAAAGAACATCTTTATTACATTTGTGGACAACATCAAGCTGGAACAGCACAGCAGAGGACAAGGTTAGAATTTAGCC